>VWYH01004572.1:0-11125 GCA_013399365.1 Pampusana beccarii | reverse complement strand
GAAATGATTCTATGATTTCTTTGGATGTTTCTGTCCCTATTGTTATTATTACACAGGTAAAACTTGGGTACCACTTATTACAACCAATACACCCTTTAAAGAGTCGCCGCAGTGAGTTACATTACAAAACATCAACACTCTTAAAATCGTAGTTATTATTTCCCTCAGGGACTCAAACCTCCTTATTGTTTCATTGAGGGATTCGAACCCCCTTTACCTTGTTATCCGGATATTTAGCCCAACCCAGTGGGGTTTCACCATGACTTACAAGCAGGCAACTCATCCAAGGAAACCAAAAGAAATGCTTTTACTTACTAAATAAGATGGTCCTTTGCTCAAGTGCCCTTTGATCAAGGGTCAAGGTGCTCCCTGAGAATCCCTCGGTGCGGCTGGAACCTCCACAACCCTGGAACCATCGGGGTCAGGAGCGGGGTCCCATCTGGGTCACCAAAATGATACCATAAAATCGGCAAAGTAACAGACTCTTAAACCCACGTTTTAAGGTTTTAAAAGTAGCATTTCTTATTCAACTCTGGGGCCAGACTGGGGGTGTCCCTCCATATGTCCACCATCGACCAGTTGGTCATACATAGCTTATATTGAAAGAAAAATTACATATTCATTACAATTTTTGACAACCATTAACATATTCCACGCCTATTCTAACACAAGCTATCTGTTTAAGCAATGCTAAGTAACATTTGCATGTTTCTCAGTTACTTCTCAGTTACCTGTTTTAAAAGTATATGTCGTAAATCTATGTCAATTTTAAGAATAAGGTATGATTACTAAGTACAAAGATTCTATGGTTGCAAGGTCTGCTTATACAAAGATTCTACGGTTACAAGGTTGGTTAATCTTTAAAGGTTGCTACCTAAATATTCTCCTAAAGTATGAGTTCTATAATTCCTTAAAATACAGTCTAATAATTAGAAATACAGTTATCACACCACCTGGAGTATAAGGTCGGGTGTCTGGCATCACCAGAGGAGCAGGATATGGAGGTAGGACTGATGCAGTACTACCAGGTTCTAAGCTTGGGTACAGAGAATTAGGTGCTGCAGCTGAAGCTTTAGAAGGATCCTTATTTTTATTTTCACCTAATTTCGCCTTTTACCTTTTCAATTTGTTCCTTCATTGTTGCATTATTATATTTTAAACTAGCTATAACAGATTTCTGCCAGTGACAGTTCACCTCCTTGTCCCACAAAAAAAACAAGCATCCATTTGTCTCTATTGTCTTCGTGAAGGTAAGTTAATTTATCCAGGTCAAAGGTTCCCTCTTTCTGGAAACTGCAGTTCTGGTGGGCAAGTTGGACTGACTGCCTGCCCCCATTTTTTCCCAATCATGTGCTGTAATTGTGGCACATAGAGCCTAACTGGCTTTTAGGATCTGGACAGGAGGAACCTTGACCCATTTTCCCAATTAATTTTTGACTTTTCTCAGTGAGGGAGTACAAAGCTAAGGCCTGTGCACGACAAAGGGACAGAAGGAGAGGTTCAGGCATCCCCAAGACAGCAGAGCTTTGACTTGATCCCCTCAAACCGAAAAGCTTTCAGCACCTACTCTCATTTGGCTTCTGGGTCCTTATAAAACTGAGGGAGCATGAAGCTAAAGACTGTACACAGCAAAGGGACAGGAGGGGAGGTTTGGGTGTCCCCAAAAAGACAGAGCTTCAACTTATCCCCTCAAAACCTGGAACCAAACCCTCAGAGATGTTTCTGGAGCGTGACCTGAGCTTTCAGAAGTCTCAAACCTAACCTACTCTCATTCAGCTAACCCGACCTTTTACTCATTGGCCTGGACCTACACACTGAGATGACTCGTTGTCACCCACAGGGGTGCCTCTGGAGTGTGACCCGAACTTTCAGAAGTCTCAAACTCGGCCTACTCTCATTCAGCTAAAAGACCCATTTTAAATCTGTTTCCCCTTAATTTCCCTCCTTTCTTTATATTATGAGCACAAACTAAAATAACATAGGGTTTGCCTACCACTGATGTGGCGACCAGCCAGGAGACATGGTAGGGGAGAAGACCACAAGCAAGTGAGATTTTGAAATGAGGATCTCTTACCACTTGTGGTGGCACCATGTTGGGTCTCTCCACTGGTTCTAGTATGGTTCCTTCAGCCAGTATGCAGCAATCCCACTTCTGACACCAAACTGTTGGGGAATGTTTATGGTACCCCTTGAGGTGAATTAAGCACATATTTTTGCTTAAATATAAAAGATAAAATTAATGAACAATGCATTGGACAGAGTCCTACCACCACAAGCGATTCTACAAGGAGTCTGCAAAGATGTATCAGAAGCAGATTCTTTATATACACTGGCACCAGCACCAGTCCCCTGAGTGGTTGCATGGGGCACCTCAGCCCAGCCCTGGGTACATCCGCCAGCTCAGCTCTGTTGCCCAAAGGTGGCCCCTGGGTGCTCACGTTCCAGGATGGCTACAAGATAATGCTGAGACTATTTGTTATCTTGTTACCCAAGGAAACTTCACTCCCTCGCAGGGAGTCTTCTGTCTCTGGCATTTCTGCTTCTAGCCAGTTTAATCCAGGCTCTAACTATATCTCTTACGAAAGAGGAATCAGGTCTGAAAAATGTGCGACGTGTGGTCGGATGTTGTCGTGGAGAAGAATTGGGCCCTTTCTGTTGACCGATGCCAGCTGCAGGCATTGCAGTTTTCAGAGCATCTCATCAATTTGCTGAGCATACTTCTCAGATGTAATGGTTTCACCAGTTTTCAGAAAGCTGTAGTGGATCAGAGTGGCAGCAGACCTCCAAACAGTGACCATAACCTTTTTTTGGTGCAAGTTTGGCTTTGGGAAATGCTTTGGAGGTTCTTCTCGGTCCAGCCACTGAGCTGGTCATTGGCAGTTGTCATATACAATCCACTTTTCGTCGCACGTCACAATCTGATTGAGAAATGATCCATTGTTGTTGCATAGAATAAGAGAAGATGACACTTCAAAACAACTATATTTTTCGGTCAGTTCATGAGGCACCCACTTATTGAGCATTTTCGCCTGTCCAATTTCCTTCAAATGCTGAATGACTGTAGAATGGTCGACGTTGAGTTCTTCAGCAACTTCTCATGTAGTTGTAAGAAGATCAGCTTCAATGATTGCTCTCAATTGATCGTTGTCAACTTCCGATGGCTGGCCACTATGCTCCTCATCTTCAAGGCTCTCGTCTCCTTTGCAAAACTTCTTGAACCACCACTGCACTGTACGTTTGTTAGCAGTTCCTGGGCCAAATGCATTGTTGATGTTGCGAGTTGTCTCCTCTGCTTTACGACCCATTTTGAAATCGAATAAGAAAATTGCTTGCATTTGCTTTTTGTTTAACATAATTTCCATAGTCTAAAATAAATATAAAATAAACAGCAAGTACTAAGTCAGTAGCAAAATAACATAAGCGCATTAAAATTATGTATAACATAACCACATTTATTTAATGTATTCCAATTTCAAATGGCAAATTTCAACAATGCAAAAACCGCAATTCCTTTTGCACCAACCTAATACTTACAGTTCACTTAATCACAAATGTATGTGCCACTATTCTCATCCTCTTTCTTCTCATAACAGCCCTCCCACCCAGAAATTACCTCTCCTCCTCATCGCTCCAGAAGCACATGTGGGTGCTTCAGGTGCACAAAATCTTAAACACCTTAAAAATCTAGTACCATCATCATCAAAGAGAATAGAATTCAGAAGACATTTTTCCTCCAATATAAAATTAATTTGCACTGTGTAGTTTTCATGACTAGACTAGGCTTGCTTTTCACATTACATAAATGTTTAGTAAAAAAAGAGTCTCTTCTTGCCTTCAGAAAGAAACACAATTTTATGTTTCTTTGTTTTGTGTTTCAGTACAGATTCTTCACCCAGAGGGTCGTGGAGCACTGGAACAGGCTTCCCAGGGTGGTAGTCACGGCCCCAAGCCTGACAGTATTCAAGAAGCAATTGGACAACACCCTCAAACACATGGTGTAAATTTTGGGGTTGTCCTATGCAGGGAGAGGAGTTGGACTCAACAATCTTTGTGGGTCCCTTCCAACTCAGGATATTCTATGATTATCACCTAGCACCTGACATTGCACAGTCTCGTAATAAAACTATCTCTTGATTCTGTGTGTATATTAAGCTGCTTGCACACTGAGTAAAGAACCCTGCTTTTGGGACAACAATATGGAAGTAAAAAGTTATGAGGTAAGCATTTGAGAACCTGTCAAAACTCTTATCTTTATTCATGCCAAAACTTTTCTATTTTAGCTATTTTTGGACACGCAAAATGTTTACTTTAAAAAAACTAATCTCCGTTGAGCACAAGTAAAGATCTATAAAGAGAACTCCACTTTAATGGTTAAAATATGAGCATATGTTTTTATAAGAAACTACCCATCTATATGTAGTTTTCAAATCATGTAATAGTGACTAACCACATGATTCAGTGCAATCAGAAGTCAGTCGAAGAACTTCTATTAGTTTCAGTGGGTACTGGATGAATTGGTGCTGTGGACCTTGTTTTTGGGACTTGGTATGGTTTAAGCTTGGTTATATTAATGGATATAGATGTCTTCCTGTGTTTACAAGTGTAATACTTCAGCATTTTAAAGAAAACAAAACAATGCAAATGGACATTTTCTCCTGCATTAAATGAAGTCCTATTAATATTTACTTTAAATGGCTGTTTGCTTAGTGCAGCTCATGTGGAGCATAGTCTACTTTGTCCACAGAGTGACATTTCCAAGCGCTGAGTAAATGTCTAAGAAATTATAAAATTAGTTGTTCGAAATTTAGCCAGAGATGATGCCAATTTCTACAGAACTATGTGTATATTCCAGGTATTAAGTAGTTTCTATTTCATTGTTAAAGTGTAACAAACCAGTTGCAAACAGAAGTGTTGCAAGATGTTTTTTCTCCTGTTTTTTAAAAGAAGTACTGCATTATACCTTTTTCTATAACTTTTTTTAAAAAGTCATACTGAACAGGAAGCACTAAAAAAATACCTTGCTGAGGTTGTTTATACTGTTTATACAGTGCTTTCCATGCACAAAAATATAATTGTGAATCCAGCACTGAGCATACAAAGAAAACAACCTGTTAGGAGTTTTGTTCTTTTCTCTCCGTGTTTGTTTTATAACATACTGCACTTTATAGGCTAATGTTTCACAGCACAAGCTGCCCTGTTTCTGTGCAGCTTCCTCACATATAGAAATCTGGTTCTCCTGTGCCATCACTCCTACTACTGTATTAATTTAATTTCTCAGCTTTCTTTTGGATGAGGAATAATTCTATATATGTGTGACTGATGCAGGCTGCCTTCAGGTGATGAAGGTAATTCATACTGAATGCACTGTACTCAGTACATAAATAATTGCCATGATTTCAGCTAGATGGTCCTAATGATGTCCTAATGTGGCTACACATCACATTATCAATCTTCAGAATAATTTTAGATATTAATCTTTAATAATAGCCATGTATCATTAGTTATATATAAAACATGAATTTGGGGATTTTGGTATATGTTTGGGAGTAGGGCCCATATTTTGTCCATATTATCAGGTTATAGGAATATAATCACATAGCAGTTGCTTTTAATTATTGGTCATAGTTTGTTTCAGTCAATAAATCTGGTTATAAAATAGTTGTATTAAGAAGCAAAATTAATATAACTGAATTGGTCGTAGCTATTGCTGTTATCACTGAATTGCATAATGAGACTACCTGCTCATGTAGAAGGTAAAAGTTAATTTCATGTGGATTTTTTTTTATAATTAATTGCTGATAAATGTAGCTTGCTGCTTCTTGTGTTCTTCTCCAGGTAGTCTTTCAGTCTGAAATGTACGGCAAAAAGAAATTCACCATACCTTTCAGCACCTGTTAGCTCTAAATATGATTTAATGTTTAACACCTATCCTCCTTTTCTCACAGCCATGCTAACTGACATATCTATCTGTCTGGGGGTTGTCGTGGTGAAATACTGGATGGTCTATAACTACAACTCCTGAGTTAACGCAGGAGCAGAGAATAACCTTTTACAGGTGAGCCTGAAAATCTTGAACCTCAGTGTGCTGCAACTGCAATGGGTGAAATCTTGGCTTCACTGCACACAAGTGGCAAAGATCCCACTGCCTACTTCAGTATAGCCAGGTTTTCACAAATTGAGTATTTGAAGTAGTAATCCCTCTCAAAAGGTGACTATTGTGGAGTAGCATTGGAGACCAGCAGCTATCCTACTGCAAGCCTTTTCCTCCTAGCTGATGAATTGGAAGCAGCACCTCCTGTCAGGCTCAGATAAGAGGCACTGATTGAGGAGTGATGTTTCAGGGTACAAGAAGCAGCAGCACAGCTGGAGTAAAAGTAATAGGCCTGGTTTCAACATGTAGGCCTGATTAAAAGTACTATACAGTGTGCGTCTCTCAATTAAAACTGAATTGAAACAAATATATGTATTCAACAACATTAATAAGGAGAGGTGAGAATGATGAAAAAGGAATACATTGGGTGAGGTTATGAAAGAAACATGAGGATAAGAACATTTTAGTCAGGATTTGTATTTATGTGGAGTTGCTCTTAGTCATTGTACTTCCTCATACGTATTCCCGTTAGTGTAGTCTTACAATAACCTGTCCCCATCCCTATTTTACAAATGGTGAGACTGAAACAAATGAATGGTGAGGTTAAGATGTGTTCAAAATTAGCCTTGAAATGTGGCTGCCTCAGAGGGAATCCTTACTCCTCCTTACTGCCTCCAGTGCTTGTGTAGCCAAAAAGTAGGATGACTCAAAGAGCTAATCCAGAAGATATGTAAGCCCTCACAAGCGAATATTTCTGCTAGTTTAGCCCTCTGGCTCTGTGAGGTCAGACCTATCCCAAGAAAAGCAAAAGTAGCTCATGGGAGAATCAGGTGGGATCAGATCAGCTCTTTTACCAGATGGGAGCAGGACAGCTCTTTTACTAGCAGCTAACCAGCTGATCAGTTTTGCCATGACATGAAACCTCACTCATAGTTATTCAGAACTTAGCTTCAGATATTTATGACTTCATCCAGAGAATATTCCATCTGACTGCAAGGAAAGCTGCAGGTGTCCAGCACTTTTGAAAAGACAGACTCAGTGTCTAAGGCAAAGCATCTGGAATTAGAAGCTGCTTTTGAATATTTGAGTCTTTGTGATTTACTCAGTTAAAAAACAAGCTGGTGGCACAGTCTGAAATAGATCTGCTGCCTTCTGCATCTCAGCTGCGCTCCCTGTGCAGTAATACTCATGCTAATTCCTGCCGTCTCCCATATACTTTGTGACTCATCTTGTCCCTAAAATTTTTGCACCTGGTATTTTTTTAACAGTGTAATGGTTAAAAATATGGCCTTCAGAAGCATATAATTAAACCACAATAATTTTCTTATCATAAATCTCCATGCTATTATCCTTTCTATGTTTCCAAGTACCTGTATTCATCCATGACATTTTGCCCTTGACTCTATTTAGCAGCAGTTAGGCTCAGATGCACACATATGGGGAGGATGTAACTTCTGTCTCTGTTACTTCTGGTTACTACTTGGTATGCCAGCGTACTCTTTATCACCATTAAACCCATCTTTAAAATTCCTTTCTTCCATGAAGCTCTCCTCTTGTGCTCCTCAGCAAAGACACATCACTCTATTTTTCATTTTTGCACTCTTCTGTGTTGCTAAGTCAGAGTGTAATGTCTTCAGAGCTGGCACATTGTGTGCTTTATTAGAACAACAAAGGCACCTGTAGCACTCGTTCATATTTCCCTGTTTCCCCAAAAATAAGACCTACTCCAAAAATAAGACCTACTCCAAAAATAAGCCCTAGTTACAGTTCATTTAAAAAGTCAATTTAAATAGTGTCCAGGCAACAATACACATAAAAAAATAATAAGTTTTGGAGCAAAAATTAATATAAGACCCTGTCTTATTTTTGGGGAAACAGGGTACTACTGCCATCACTCCCCTGAAATCCTTAAACCCTTATTCCCTTTTACAGCATAATTGATTCCCTCTGTATATATTCTGGCATGAAATTAAGCAGAGCTGAGTTTGTGAATGTGACATGCATATCCCAGAAACTAAAAGACAGAAGTAAGCTGACTAGCTAGCCAGCTAGAATTTTCTCTGATAGAGTAGCCATTTAGGATTGCTTTGGTGATAAAGGCATAATATTTACAAAGAAGCATGCCTGCATAGTGAAAATATTGTGAGTATCGTGGGCCTTAAAATGAACACTGCGCTTATGCTTGCTTCACTCCTTCCCATCCAAACATGTTTGGAGATTCTAGTTGGAGGAGAAGCACGAGGTCAATTCTGACTTTTTACCCAGGAGAAGGCCTGAGAGCCACTAAGCACTGCAAAATCATGCCCTTTGCTCACTATTCTGCTGCCCAGTAAATCTTGCTTCTGTGCTTACATTGGCTTCATAGCCTGTATCCTGGGCATTTGTATTGTCTCCTTTGAAGGGAGATTTGTGGACTTGAACTCACTGCAGCCAGAGGGATCTGAACTTGGATTTCTCACTTCAGATAAGTGCTCTAGCCATTAGGTTGGATAGATAAGTTGCCTGTGCCACCAAGAATGGGGTCTGAAAAGGAGAGCAAATGCAATTGCATTTTGTGAAGGATCTCAGCTTCAGTTAGGTGTGTTTGGAGAACATTTACTGAACAGGGGTTACGTGTCACACTCCAGGTTTCTAGGTCCTGTGGTACTTGTGTAGTGCTTGCCTACTCTGGTGAGAGCAGTCACAAATCAGATAGTGATTATGGGATACTCAAGCCCAAAGGTTGCAAACCTAATTTAAAAAATGGCCAATGTGTGGGTGAAGGGCGGCATTGAAGATAGGGACTTCAAACACCTCAAACATTCCTAAATCTGCTTTTGATTGCTCAAATCCATACCTAGATCTAAGGCCACAAGTGGTAGCAAGCAGAAGAGATGGGAGCAGAATCTAGGCTGTTCTCAGTACCAAACTCTTCTGCTCAAACCCCCACTTCAGCAAAAGTCATGCATGTAGGTGTGAGTGCTTGAGTTCTCTCAGTGACTTAAGCAGCCTGTGTGGCTAATATAGGGCTTTGCTACATTATATTTGTCTCAAATTAGGTTCTTTGTTCTAAGACATTTACAGTTTCTGATTTTACTTCCCCAAGGACATTACAGAAAACTAAAAACATCCACAGGTCCAGGCTGCCCACTGATTGATCCAATGGGGGGTAAACTCCAGATACCACCCAAATGGGACACAATTGATCCCCAGAGTTTCAACCTTTAGCACTTCAAAGGGGAGAGTTGAAATAAATTTTCAGAAGGAAGCATTTGCCTTTCCTGAAAATTATCAGTTATAAAGAATGACATCATATGATTTCATTAAAAATAACTGATTTGTTATCAACTGGAGTATATGAATAACCAGCTTCAGGTAGAAAGTTTTTCGAGAGCCATGTCACATATTGGAGTGCCATACTTTTACTAATCATAGAATCATTTTGATTGGAAAAAACTTTTAAGATCATCGAGTCCAACTGTTAATCTAGCACTGTCAAGTCTACCTCTAAACCATGTCACTAAGAACCTCATCTATGTGTCCCTACCTCCGGGGATGGTGACTCAACCACTTCCCTGGGCAGCCTGTTCTGATGCCTGACAACCCTTTCCCTGAAGAAGTTATTCGTAATACCCAATGGAAACCTCCCCTGGTGCAACCTGAGGCCATTTCCTCTCATCCTATCACTTGTTACTTGGGAAAAGAGACAGACACCCTCTTTGCTACAACCTCCTTTCAGGTAGTTGTAGAGTATGATAAGTTCTCCCCTCAGCTTCCTCTTATCCAGGCTAAACAACTGCAGTTCCCTCAGCTGCTCCTCATAAGACTTTTGCTCTAGACCCTTCACCAGCTTTGTTGCCCTTCTCTGAACTTGCTCCAGCACCTCAGTGTCTTTCTTGTAGTTAGAGGCCCAAAACTGAACACAGTATTCAAGGTGCAGCTTCACCAGTGCGAACTGAGTACAGGGGGATGATCACTTCCCTAGTCTCGCTGGCCACACTATTTCTGATACAAGCCAGGATGCTGTTGGCTTTCTTGACCACCTGTGCACACTGCTGGCTCATATTCAGCCGGCTTTTGATCGACACCCCCATGTCCTTTTCTGCCAGGCAGCTTTCCAGCGACTCTTCCCCAAGCCTGTAGCATTGCATGGGGTTGTTATGACCCAAGTGCAAAACCTGGCACTTGGCCTTGTTAAACCTCATAAAATTGGCCTTGGCCCAACAATCCAGAGAGTCCAGATCCCTCTGTATGGCTTTCCTACCCTCAAGCAGATCAACACTCCTATCCAACTTGGTGTCATGTGGAAATTTACTGAGGGTGCACTCAATTCCCTCGTCCAGATCATTGACAAAGAGATTGCACAGAGATGTTCAGTGCCACTGGACCTGCTGTTTTGCTATGCTGGGTGTGCCACAACAGATTAAAACTGACAATGGTCTTGGCTACACAGCCAGATCCACACAATATTTTTTACATCAGTGGAGTGTGTCACATGTCACAGGTATTCCACATTCTCCCACTGGACAGGCTATTACTGAATGAGCGCATTCCACACTGAAACAAATGTTATTAAAAAAAAGGGGGGGGAATATGACACCTCAAGAACAATTAGACAATGCAACATATACTTTAAATTTTTTGAATTGTGCTATGCCTCCCTCCTCTATCACAGCAGTGGAAAAACACTTCCGTGTTCCGGATTCACTATCTCAAAGACCAAAGGTTTTGTACCGGGATCCCCTGCATGACAGTCAATGACAAGGGCCTGTAGAAATAATCACCTGAGGGAGAGGGTATGCCTGTGTTCTTCTTCCAACAGGACCAAAGTGGCTTCCTGCAAAATATGTTAAAACTTACTCTGAGTTGAACAAACTCGATGCAGGACCCAATGCCAGAGATGCAGCACCTGTCCCTGCAGCAGAAGGTGATGAAGAAACGGACTGAAGAAAGAGGCCAGTGATGTTACCTGGGGGCAGCTAAGAAGTTACAGCATAAAGTACTATGATCGCAGCAGCAGGCTCCTCACTCTAATTAATACCTTCTTAGCCTATT
>VWYH01004571.1:0-10984 GCA_013399365.1 Pampusana beccarii | reverse complement strand
AGTTATTCATGAGAAATTGTCAAGGGTTTGGGCTTGTTTCTATCTCAAAGAGAAGGAATTCAAAGGCATGTTTGTATTTGTTGTAGAACATTATAGAACTGCCTAAAGTTACATAACTCAGAGCTTTATTTGCATCTGGGTTTCATCATAGGGGGAAGTCGCAGATCTGACATTTCAAATGTGGCTCAATTCTATACTACAATAAATTACTTATCCCTGGAGCTGCTACAAGGTTTTTAAGAGAATCAAAGTGCTTTGAAACATACAAAGAGGAACATGAGATTTCTAGCCTTAGAAATTTACCTTCTCAAAATTATGCATGGAATATTATTGGTAGCAAAATACCAGAAGCAATAATGGAATACTGAGTTCCAAGATGATGGTGATTTAAGAGAAAAAATAAACTGCAATTGATAACTAAAGTGATTTTTTGAAGGAAGTTTTAAGTAAAAATGTAAAGATCTGTCATGTGACGATTCTTCCTAAAGTAAGATTAGCAAGAACGCCAGCCAGAACAAAAGTCCTGAAAGGAGTAATTTAATGTATCTGTAGCACAGCCAATCTGTTTCATTGTGCTTGTTAAACAGCTATCACAGTCAGGTTGTAGTTCAGGGCTGGGGCCACTACACAGCCTTTAAAAGATTAAGTAAGAAACCTTACAATGAATATTAAAAAGTGGAGGTTTGTTTTGCCATTTTCATTTTTTTTAGCAGTAGTTGCAGTGCTAATTCTGTGTCATACATCCTTTTATTGTTGCAAGAATATATATTTTACAAAAACCACAAAAGTGTAGCATTATATGTTTGGGTTTTTGGAGAAAGAGTAGTCACGAAAGTTTCTTTCATATAAGGAAAGTATATTTCCAGAGGAAACTTTCATCTAGGCCCCATATCATGCTATATTCCTCACATCCCAGTGAAACTGTAACATATTGAAGAAGAGAAGCTAGTCATTACAATTAACAAATTGTGAATTATTTGGAAGAAGATTCCCAGTGAAGCTGCCTCTTATAAATGCACAGCAAAACTGCTTGTTGACTTAGTGGTACCAAAAGACTTTCTTTGGGACTACAATCTAAAGGCAACTGCCTATTCTTAATCCTTTTAGACACAGGGGTGGGGTACAGAACAGTACCAGTGAAGTAGAAATCCTGAGCCACTGATCTCACCTGCCAAAGCTGGGTCACACCAGCCTGCAAACAGTTTATTCTGTATTTGCTTTTGCAGCTCCTGAGTAGTACTCGTTTCTCCCAGTTCCAGCTGCTGCATTGTTCTTATTAGTATAGGAATACATCAAACGTTGTGTGCCTGGAGTTATTGCAAGAGAACAGCATATTTGATTTACAGTTCGAAACAACCTTCCTGTCTCATTAGCTGACACCAATCTCAGCATAATGGTATTGATGATGATAAATGCATTTTTTTATGTTTCATTAGCAGAGAAGGGAGACAGCAATAAACTTCCACGAAGCAATCCTCCAAAGCAAGGCAAAATTTGCTCTGATGTAATAGTAGTTTCACCTGGAAGCACTGAATAACTCTGTTTATGTGAAATTAGCGCTGAAGTTGCATAAAACACCCATTATATCTTTATCAGTTTCACCCCTGCTGGAAATGCCGCAAGAGTATCACATTTCACATTCTTTCAGCTGAAACAAGGGAGTGTGGATGTTTCTAAAGTATTTTATAGAAACTCTGCTAATCTTGTGAGTATTTGTGCTTTCAGGTATATAACATCTGCCTGTATTTCTTTTTTTCAGTTTTAGTTAAGTCTTCTACAGTTTTGAGTTTCATCTAGTTTGTTTTGGTCTCCTGGCAAAACAGACATTGGTAGCCACAGGAGACAGTGAAGTTAAACCTGATCCATGCCTTCCATTTTACTTTCTGCACGTATCTTGTTGCCTTGTGAAGCTCTTGCATTTTTACACAAGAGGTCGGAGCCTGTCAGAAAATACCATAAGTAACTTCTGATGTCTGTGGACATGCTGGCCCTGAGAAACAAACTGATAGCAATGGACATAATGTTCACTTAGTAAAAGGAAAAAAAAAAAAAGTTCCTCTGTGTTTCATTTTGGCGCACAGTTGTTGAGAGTGGAAAGGTGGAGCGAGGCCACTACCACATTAAACAGGCTGAGTGAAAAGCGCGAAGAGGATAACAATCTATTTTTAAGCTTCTCAGCTGTCAACGAAAGTCAAGGATAAAAAGAACTCACTGATGTGAGAGACATACTGAAAGAAATAAGTTTTTTAAGATTGTGCAAGGAAATGATCAAAGGGCTAATGTGGAATCCCTGAAATCTTACCTTCTGTATGCTGAAAAAAGATCATTTGCAAGGCAAATAATTTTACCAGAGGATTCTGCATCAAAGGAGATAACATAGTGCCACAACAAAAGGAAATAAGTTTACACTGGCAAACTTTGGGGTTTACCTACTAAGTTTCCCACAGAGACAATATGCATCATAACTGGGACCTCTGAAATTGTCATTAAATTACATGGGTATCTTAAACTAGTTTTTGTTACATAGAATACCTCTTACAAGATACTATTGAGAGTTTTCAGATTTTTTTTTTTTTTTTAGGCACACCTGAAGGTGGCCAATTTGGAGGCTAGCAGGTAACTGAGGCTGGCCTTCAAAAATTAACATATTCAGCATATCCAGTCATTTTTAGTTTGAGGCTTTTACTGCAAACCCATTTAGGGGTTTATACAAGTGAAAGCAAAAGGCCGGATTCTGTGCATACTTTTCAAGGGTATGTAATTAAAGAAAAAATGAACAGTTATGCAAAGCCTATGATAAAAGCAGGATGATTTTCCTGGCCCTACCTTAGGCAGCAGGCTGCTGAAAAGCTGTGTAAGGGAAAGATTAGGAAGATGTCTGGGCTTTCTGTGCAAATTGCAGATCTTGTACATAAATCATAAAGGGATAGTCTGCTCCTGCCTAATAGTCGTGAACATATTTAAACTATCCATCAAGGACATGGATGAAGAGACTCAGTGGACTCTCAGCAAGTGTACTGATTATACAAAACCGGGAGGAGTGGCCGATACACCAGAAGGCTGTGTTGCCAGTCAGTGACATCTGGATATCCTGGAGAGGTGGCTGGAGACGAGCCTAGTGAAGTTCAACAAAAACAAGTGTAGGGTCCTACATCTAGGGAGGAATAGCCCCAGGCACCATTACAGATTTGGAGTTGACCTGCTGGAAAGTAGCCTTCAAAAGAAGGACCTGGGAGTCCTAGTGGACAACAGGTTGACCATGAGCCAGCACTGTGCCCTTGTGGCCAAATAGGCCAACGGTATCCTGGGGTGCATCAGGAAGAGTGTGACCAGCAGGCTGAGGGAGGTTGTCCTCCCCCTATACTCTGCCCTGGTGAGGCCACATCTGTAGTACTGTGTCCAGATCTGGGCCCCCCAGTTTAAAAAGGACAAGGAATTACAGGAGAGAGTACAGTAGAGAGCTAAGAAGATAATTAGGTGTCTGGAGCACCTTCGTTAGGAGGAAAGGCTGAGAACTAGGTCTGTTCAGCCTGGAGAAGGCTAGAGGGGATCTTACCAGTGCTTATAAATATCTCAAGAGTGGTTGTCAAGAGCATGAGACACGACTCTTTTCAGTGGTGCCCAACGATAGGATGAAGGGCAACTGAAGTATTGGAGGTTCCATCTGAATATGAGGAGAGACTTGTTTACTTTAAGAGTGACAGAGCACTAGAACAGGCTGCCCAGAGAGCTCATGGAGTCTTCTTCTCTGGAGACATTCTACACCTACCTGGATGTATTCCTGTGCAGTTACTCCAGTTGGCTCTGCTCTGGTAGGAGACTGGGAGAAGACAACTTCCAAAAGTGCCTTCCAGCCTCAACCTTTCTGTGACTTTGTGATATCTAACCCTTTCCATACAAATTAATAAAAGTAATATTTTCTCAAATGTCAAATACTCTTTAGAAGCATTATGTTTAAAATTTAAATGCACTACGGAAGATTAAAAATGAAGATTTCCATGGCTTACTTACAGTTGGATAGCGCTCCATTAGTGGGGTATTGTAATCTGTTTTTATTTTCACAGAAATGAAAAATGAATGAGCAGAGACTGGGCACACAAGAAATATTTTAGTTGAGAACTTCTGTATATCTTCTTCATGCCAGTCTACTATATTATGATAATTAAGGATTTTCAATGTTTAAAAAAAGGAGTCCACCAACTGACTGTGTAACCTTCTCTCACACCAGAAACTGAGAATAACAAGTTAAACAGGACCATTGATTGTCAGCTCAGTCGGGGAATGACATTCGGCAAGGCTGTTTCTAAAGGCAGTGTAACCTGTGAATATTAGAGAAAAAAATGTGGTCTGACCAGAATGGATAGGAAGAAAAAGTTGTAGCTTATGACAATATAAACAAACCTCTACCTGTAAAATAGTGTTGAGGTCATTGTTAAGGTACTTTCAGGGAATGGGTTGGAATAATAAAAGGTGAAGAGAATTAATCATCCTTTTAACAATACAAAGTCTCAACTCATGTGACAGCAATCATTGCAACTGAATGTAGGGTTACATATCATAGAACAATACCAGTGTGATACAGTGCTCAATGAGAATGAAGGACCAGACTACTAAGACCATCCAGCCTGTAGGTAAATAGCAGGGGCAACTACTATTCCATCCACTAACAACAGAAAAGGCTCCGAAAGGCCCATTTCCAAACTCCCAGCTACAGTGAATATTGCTACTACAATCTGTTACTTGGCTGCTTGTATGAGTGTTCAGCAGCAGCAATAAAAATCACAATTTCCACTTGTTGTAAGCAACAAAGAGGAACAATGCATCCTTGATTGCCAGTATCCATTTGTTCAGGGCATTGGGAAAACAATGTTTCTTTATCCACATCAATTTTTATACCTCCTTTTTCATATACTAAAGGGGAAAATGCTCTGTATATCTGCTGAAGTCAAAGAACCAGTCTTCTTCTCTTTAACTATGGATCTTCTATTGTACCATACTTTAAAGACACTCCCACCAGCCCTGAAAGTCCTCTCTTTCTCTGCTCTTCCTTGTCTTGCATCAGAGCGCAAGGGGTAGGACAGGCTCTATGTAGCCCATTGATGCTTTTGTAAGAAAGCCTAGTGTATGCCCTTGCATTATGGATAATATTGAATAGCGGAAAGTCTGTACTTGGGTAGAACAGGCCTGTAAAAACGAGCGATAAAGAAGCTTACTCCCAGACAACCCCTCTGCATAAGGCTATTAAAAGAACATTTGTTTCATATATTCTATCTCTTCTTCTGTCATTACAGACAGCATGTTTGCGAGGTACTGACTGCTACCTTCCTAAAAATGAGTGGGTAGAATTAGAGATATTACTTAAAACAGAGAGGTGAGGCCCACATATAGCACTAAGTTAATTTTCCCCAACTGCTCCTCACAAAGCACAGGTTTTACAAATTTCTGTCCTGGAGAGGATTGAGAAATTGCCTTGAATGCTTGAATTCACTATTTTGCCATTTTTGACGAAAATTGCAATGTTCTGTGGCTTGAAGTACAATTGGTCATACAATAGGAAACAATGTTCACACGATCTAAATACTATTAACAAGAAACAGGTGCACAGGTATTTTTGCTTTTCCAATTTACTTTTTCTGCCATAGTCTTGAAACCTCAGTTTACTGGACAGAGAAATTAATCTGTTTGGGCTTTATCATACTCAAACTGTGAGATGCTGAATAATTCAACTGTGTGCATTATGATTTAAATACTGCATTGGCAGAGTCAAGATATTATACAAACCTGGCTGATTTCTCCACCCCTTTAGAGCATTTTTTATTTTGAAGCCTAGAGCCTCTCTCCATAGAGTACATTGCAGTTTGTGTTCCAGCAGTTCCAAGTCATGTCACACACTTTCAAAACTTGCGATTTGAATGACTTATGTATCTCATGATCTACTGAAACTCTCAGAGCCCCATTACAGAGCTGCTCTGGATTGGCTTTATGTGTAGCCAGAGGTCAAGGAAAGCTCACTGTGATTCTGAGAGTACAGGACAGTTTTATCTGTTTCCCTGTATCTTATATGAGACTTCACATACAACATTGGCATTGCAGTTAGCATGAAGTATTAAAGTATGAAGATTCAGCAGAATTTTCTGTGCAGGCATCTTTGGAGGAGCAACCCTATACATCTGAGTGATTACTCTAATAACCTAATAATTTCTATAATGATTTTATTTAATTTGAAAGGCATTAAAATAATTAATGCTCTAGGTGGCTACACTCTCTGAAAATACGCCACATTGTGGACTGAATACTGAGACATGACATCAAAACTGGCCCAAAGATATAAAAGCTCTGTGTGAGGCTACAAAACTAATTTTTCTTGACCATATGTGGATTGTGAACACGCTCTATCAAAACAAAATGACTGATCGTAANAAAAAAAAAACCCCAAACCTCTACTAAGCACTGAAATAAATTATTTTTTCAGAACGTGTGGTTTGGTGGGGNACAGGACAGTTTTATCTGTTTCCCTGTATCTTATATGAGACTTCACATACAACATTGGCATTGCAGTTAGCATGAAGTATTAAAGTATGAAGATTCAGCAGAATTTTCTGTGCAGGCATCTTTGGAGGAGCAACCCTATACATCTGAGTGATTACTCTAATAACCTAATAATTTCTATAATGATTTTATTTAATTTGAAAGGCATTAAAATAATTAATGCTCTAGGTGGCTACACTCTCTGAAAATACGCCACATTGTGGACTGAATACTGAGACATGACATCAAAACTGGCCCAAAGATNTTTTTCCTGTCACACTTTTACTGAGACCAATATTCCTATTCTGAGGGAAGTATTCCCCTGTCATCATGATCCTGGTTCTGGAAGAAAAACAATAATCCAGTTTCTTCTCCTACTAAAGGCCAAAGCAAAACAGGTAACATTAGTCTCTTTTATTTGCAAACATTTGCACACACCAGGTGTTAGAGTGGTTAGAATGGTGGTTAGAATACCATTAAAAGGTGTNAGATATAAAAGCTCTGTGTGAGGCTACAAAACTAATTTTTCTTGACCATATGTGGATTGTGAACACGCTCTATCAAAACAAAATGACTGATCGTAATATGTGTCTATGGAGATTTTTCTATTTTAAATGCTAGAGGGTGTGACTTTCTTCTTTTTGTATTACATCTGAGAAACAGGAAGTCCTGATGATCGTAAAATATCTTAGATGCATTGCAGTCTGTACTATGCATATTAACTGAATATATAATTTTTGTTTGGTTTNAAAAACAATAATCCAGTTTCTTCTCCTACTAAAGGCCAAAGCAAAACAGGTAACATTAGTCTCTTTTATTTGCAAACATTTGCACACACCAGGTGTTAGAGTGGTTAGAATGGTGGTTAGAATACCATTAAAAGGTGTATGGCACCACTACAATGGATGTGGAAAGTTTTATTAGTAATCCACCATACTTTTTAAGAAATAGGATATAACCTGCTAAAGCACAGCCTGAGAAAATGGTGCCTAGCTGTCCCACTGGGCTGATGGTCTGAATTATTCCTTTCAACAGCTAAACTCTTGTGCCAGTTTGCTCTAATTGCAGGTGTAACATGGAGCTGGTAGCACCATCTTAGACCAGGCTGGAAACCTTTGATAGGCCACAGAAACAGGACTGTGGGTTTGAGGCCTCTTGTCCCTTAGACTGGGAGCAGCATGGCAGAGCCAAAGCACATATAGGAACATTACAGATAGCCAGCCTAGCTTTTTTATTCAGCTAAGCTACTGTGTCCCAGCTTAAGTCCAAAGGACTGAGAAAATTGTGAACCATTCTCTTTTCATATGTCAAAGTGTGGGTGAGTGGGAAAGAGAAAAGCATTTTGAAGAGTAGACTCCAACTGTGTCGTACCAGCCACTAGTTTCAGACTTGACCTTAGAATGACACTGACTACACATTAGCATTGTGATAAACCAAGTATCCTTGAGATTGGAAAACTAATGGAGTAACTTATCTTCCTGTTCAGGGCTCTGGCATATGCTGCAATAGTCGCTGGCCCAATGTTTGCTCATGCCAGCTAAAGCTTTGTGTATTATGGTCAGAAAATTGTGTGCAAGCAGTCACCGTGCCGCTTCAAGGAAAGCTATGACACTGTATGAAATATCTGTTTCAGTGACTAAATGCTCAACGTGCTGCAACTAGCCAGCCTAGGTGGGTCCCTAGGTGGTTTTGGGACAGAAGATGAATATGCCTGCCACCTCTGTGAACATCAGTAATATCATTGTAGTGGCCTTCATTAATAACACACCTATTAAATATATAGTTCCACCTTCTCCCAGTTCTATTCATTGACTTTAGCTGTAGAAAAGTGACTGATCTGGAAGGTTCCAGTTAGTTTAAAGAGGAAGATATACTTCTGTTGGCAAGCCGTACTGCTGTTTCGAAAACTAGAACAGAGAAGTTTTTGGCGTTTTGTAACACCAGGAAACTAAAATTAATTACACAGTAGTAAAGGAACAATCCTTGCATCACTTTTCTTCTTCTCTTGGAAAGATGAGAAAAGGGTGACAGAAGTGGGTGTTTTTAGGTCTTAAATTCATATTGCATTCAGTAGAAGTAACAGATTCAAAATACGATCATGTCTGCTTTTTCGTTAGCAAATTTCAGAAGCCAAGGTCTAATAGTCCATAAAATTTGCAAGATACAATGACATCAGCTGTATGAGAATCTCAGAGATGAGATGCCAGGAGAGAACTACATTAATTTGGCTCCTACTGAAGTCAATGAGAATTAAAATTGTCCAAGGTATTGACTGCTGAATTTTTGATTCTGTAGGAAATGGAAGTAAAACCTTCCAATGATCAGAAGTCAGGGACCAAAGAAAGATATTTTGCTACTGCTTTACTTGTGTTTGGTGTGTTTTGGTTTTTGTTTTGTTTTGTTTTATTTCATTTTCCCCGTCATTCAGATATTATACAACCATGGTATGCTGTTGGAACATATTTGATTCTTATTACTTCTGGTATCTGATCTAGAATTAAATCAGGATAAAAAACCAAAACAAAAACAAAACTGAACAAACCTGACTCCTTTGAAAAAGACTTTCCTCAGAACATGTAAAAGAAGCTTGTAAGTATATCAACATTGAAATTTTGTGTGAGGATACTGGGTTATTAAACACATAACAGAGTCCAGAGTAGACCTAGAACAAGACTAAAAGTCGTATCTGCTCCAAAATTTGCATTACTCGGAAAGTTAAGCCAATCACTCAAGTTCTTGTTCTCTGGAGATTAGAAAGTTGAATATCAGGTTATGGTTCAGTGGATTAGCACACACGTAGGAAAGCTCAGCCCCATGGCACCCCTTTCTGCATTGCTTTTCGTGCTAAAACTGCCCATATTGCACTGCTTCCCAAGAGCCAATTTCCTTACTATGATGCAGCACAGACCAATCTATGACATCTTCTGAAGTTTGTTCCAATGGTGCAAGACCTGAGACCTGAGGCAGGTTCTCATGACTGCTGCTCAGACATTTGTGTTATGGGGCAACCAGTATCCCATGTGCCAGTACTTTTGGTGTATGGCTTTTGAATGGGAAAGCATTTTCTGAAAAGGTGTGTCTTGAGATTATGCTAATGTGGACAAATAAAATCATTTTAATTATTGTATCTGGGTTCTGTGACCAACTTTAGTAAATTCTTCCTTTTGGCATTTATTGTACAGAAAAAAAAAATAAATAATTAGTCTGAACAGATACAAGATAACAAGTCCTTTCTGGACAGAAATTATGTAATTTACAAAGCCCTTTCTGTTTTCCCTCAGACCATAGCTGCAAGCAACTAGATACAGCCAGAGCATATAAATCTGAATTTTTGTTACGCTGCCTTAGGACAGTGGTTGGATTGAAAACATTCCCAATACGTTCCAAAACATTTTCTGTTTTATGAGTGTTTTCTATCTTTCTCCCTTCTACCTCACAAAAGGACGTGGTTGCTGGACAAGAAAAACGCATTAAGGTCTCCTCTTCAGAATATTAGTCAATGTTATCCTGAAGATTTTGATCTTATTATGAAAAAAAAATCAATTTTATAGATGCAGGACTCATAAGCATGTATGCATTATCCAGGTTGTACTTTTGGTGCAACGAAAGGAATATAATTTTTCTTTTGTGNAAAATCAATTTTATAGATGCAGGACTCATAAGCATGTATGCATTATCCAGGTTGTACTTTTGGTGCAACGAAAGGAATATAATTTTTCTTTTGTGTTTTGTTTGGACTGATTGTTCTTATATCAGAAGTTCTGCAGGACACACAGTTTTGAGTTTTAAATCTGTATATTTTCTCCCGTAGGTGCATACTGATGGACATCTGTTCCTGAAAAACAAACGAACAAACAAACAAACAAACAAACAAAAGCCTATAGCAAAACTCTATTATTCCCTGTAATTCTGTATTAAAAATACCATTCCTTTAATGAGAGCAATCAGACACAACTTGCTTGTTGTAAATTGTCTTTTTCTCTTGGTAGAAGATTCCTGTAACTACAGTAGCAGTGTTTATACCTTTCAACTAAAGTAACTACTAGGGGTTCAAAACATAAGGAATATTTCATGACTGCAAAGAAAAAAGTGCCAGACCAGTTACCTTTGCTCAGAGATTCTCTGAAAGATTCCCTTTATGTAACCATGCACAACATGGCATGTCTGCTTTGTCTTTTCTCTTGTCTGTTTTCAGGAGGGATTAGTTAGAAAGAAACAGAAAAGCAGAGTGCAGTGCAATAACATTTTTATGGTCGTTTCATAGAGGTCGACTTTTGTTATCCTAGCCCAACCCAACAGAAAGCAAAGAGGGTCTGGAATGTTTAACACAGATTAACCAACTTGGTCTTTGATGTCCCGATAATTTAGCATGCATACATATGCATGATTAGAGGCCACAATAGCAAAGACTAGCAGTGTTTATATGTAACGAAGAACATAGAATCATAGAATAGTT
>VWYH01004570.1:20656-38993 GCA_013399365.1 Pampusana beccarii | reverse complement strand
ATTCCTCAGAAAAACTTACAGATTTAGAAACCATAGTGAGATAAGATTCTCCTTTGACCTAAAGACACATTCTGCTATGTCTTTGGAAGGCCTTTTAAATAGCGATATCTATCAAATTTTCAAAATAGACATAATTTTATTTGGTAAAGAGTAGAAAGTATCAGACAGGTGGCATGAGTCCACAGAAGTGTGGAAGTGAGTTGTGTACTACAGGTGAAGAGGCATCCCAGTCAGTCCTCACTGGAAGCATTACCTGAAACGTCCTTTTTACCCTAGTTTGTAAATAGAATTGTTCTTAACATCATTCCCTGGAGAAAGACATCCATTTCCCAGGTGTCACCCTCAGTGTTGTGGGACTGAAGAAGCCAAGAATGGGGCAAACATTGAGCTCGTTTTACCAGTTCAAGGTAAAATATATTGTCAGAGCTTCTGAAGCCTTTTCAACAGTGGCTTACACATGTATGTATTGGAGCAGCTTTCACTGCTGTATAAAGCAGAGGGCTTTATGCTCTACAGATCCCAATCCAGCTCTTACCTACAGGTTGATCCAGTTATCGCTGAAGTCAATTACCAAGGGACTGATTTAGAATGAGCTGAATAAAGTCTCCAGAGTATGAATTAAATTCAGAAAAGAAAATTTGAATCGTGATTAGTTTGAACTGTTATTGTCTGCTGTTTGGAAGGAAAGGAATCAGTGCTCTGATTGCCTTCTGTAAGGTTACCTATTATACACCGTATCCCTCTTTTCTGTCCTTCTAGCTACTTGATTGCCTATTTATTTGCAATAGTCTTTGGAGGTAATGAGCAGATTAAATTTAGATAGAGGGCTCAGATTCACTGTTGGCACAGCTCTGCTGAAATAAGTGGAATTAGCCAAGAGAGTCAAAATACCTTGTGTTCAGCAACCATAAGCTATCTGACCTGTTGATGACTCCTAAAATCCCTCAAGCGGATGCTAGTGTGTGGTTGTACAGTGTAATTTTAAAGGGCTATACATACAGGGCTGAAAAACAGAAGGCATTGAAATGTAAAATAGAATATATTATATTACCTAGATTAAATAATTCTCAGACTGAGTAAAACTAAGTATTTGGAGGAAGGACCAGCGAAGGAATTATTTTTGCTTTTGGGCAATATTTTATTTGGTTAGTTACTTATAGGGTTTTCCTTTATCTTGGATAAAAGAAAGCTGGACTGGTTTGGTTCCAGGACTTTTTAATACGAGGTACATGCCGTTCACCAGATGTTGTGAGTAATTAGACAACAATGGTATTAGTTACTGTTATATACATGACTTTGTAATCAAAGCATCAGCCAATAGATAGCTTCCAGGATTGATATTGTTGTACACACTGCCAGTGATCACTAATTCCAGAGCACGACAGGTCTTGAAAATCTCAAATCATCTGGCAGACCTTAGGACACCTGCTGCTTGTCTGTCTTAGGAAAAGAAAGGCTGATGAGCATACAGAATCACAGGATCAGTAAGGTCCAGATTTAACGCCACAGACATGTAAAGAGTAAGACAGAAAAGGGCACTAAGACAGTGAAGTTAGAAAGAGAAGCTTATAGGACATAGGAAAAAGAAAATCCTGGGAGCAAGAAGAAGGAACAGTTAACTGAAAAAATACGCCATGATATTGTGACAGTGCATACCACTTTCCACTGCTGGCTGTGAGGGTTTCTGGGGTGTGGCTGTACAAAGCTGTGGTGTACCACAAGTGTCACAAAGCCTTCAGGCCTTCAACTCATGAAAGCAGAAATGGTGAGTCTCTACTTTTTACTTTCCAATGTCCCTTTTGCGTGAGGAAATGAAAATGTAGCCTTCAATAAAAATGTCTTAATTGATGAATAGCTTATGCTACAGAGATTTTTTAATAAAATGTTCATGCATTACATACTTGGCAATTATTTTCCATTGCTCTAAACTTGCATATATCTTCCTCATGCAGTCACTTAGTACATAACTCAAATGATGTGTTTTTCCCTCTACACCTGCAGTAAGTTAGTTTTCATAAGGATGAGAAAGTGCCTCCTGAGACAACACATTGCTGAGAAGAATTAGAAGACCAAGTGTAGGGTAATAGATCTTTTAATTTAAGATAGAGCCACTTGCCATTTCTGTTGCTTTAAAAGGCAGTCAATTCTAATTATAGAGATTTATCTTGGATTAAGGAAGAAAAATAGTAAAGTAAGCACTGCTGCTTCTAGTATAACTCCAGGGTTAAGACTTTTCAAAATAGGAATCATGCATAGTGAGGACAGTAAAGTGACTGCCATTAAATTCTGAATTTACTATTCAGATGATGGACATTTTTTTGTTATAAAAATATTTTTCTTTTCACTTTACATTTTAAAAGTGGAAAAAAAAGTAGGCATCACTGCCAATTACCAATGTTGAGGAAGAAAAAAAAAAAGACATGTGGGAGCCACTTTTGAAAGGAAGAAGGCATTTCTGATAGTTCTTGTAAAGTAATATTCAGTTCCATCCACAGAATATCAGAATTCTAATGGGAGAAAACACTTGTGACACGCCATAACTTGAATATTTTCAGTGTCCAACACAAATAGCTATAGATGCCACGGCTGAAAAAGACTAACATGTAAAGAATCACTTTCAGTGCAGTTTCAAAGACAACTGTTGCATTTCCTCATCTTCCCCTTCTGTCTCATGTCCCTGAAATGTTTTTGATTTTATCATGTCTTCCTTTTTTCTGACAGCGTTTGTTCTCCACATGGAAACTCTTTAGTACTCATCAAGCTATCTGGTATCCTTCCCTGAGATATCATTTATCATGGGACTGTTTATAATTTTCCTTATCTGGGCCACAGATGTGCTGGCCTATATTTGGAGACTTCATTCTTTTCTGAACTATCAAAAAATCTGTGGAAAGGAATGGGACAACAAAAATCAAACTACCTCCAACAAATAAGTATTCACAACCTTTGGAACTTTAAAGATATTCAACTCTTCATTTGTCCTTGTCACCTTCTTGTTGTAGGAAACGTAATTTCACTTTATTTAGTATAGTTAAGGATCAGCTTTGCACCGAACTTTATGGTATTTCATTGTTACCCACATGGGGAGAATGGTAGAAATGTGGTGCTACTTCCCTCAAAAATCTTGATACTGATATTGCACAGGCTGCAATATTAAGCCCTCAGTCTGTTTCTGAGGCAGAACTAAGGAACTGGAGTATGTTTACAGTGTATCTTCTTATGGATATCTGTGATCTTGCCCTCAAAACTACAAGTCTTTCTTACAGTGTATATTCATAAAATGTGAAACCAAGAAGACTGAACATCTTCTGTTATGTGTAACAAAACCCTATGTATATTTCTAACATGAATGTTTTCTGTAAGCAACTTTGGAAAAGGACTGACATGTAGCAAATAAAGAATTTGGAATTACAATAAATATCAATAACTGAACAATATCTAATTTCTTTTTTCATGTTTATTAACTCAGTGTTATTGAACTCATATATACTACCTGGTGATTAGAAGTTGTGGTCTTCCAATTTTGTTATACTTTTTTACTCATCACACTATTCTTGTATTTCTTAATCCAAGTATGTATAGAGTTACATTTCCTTAAGAAAAGAGCCACAAGATCAGAAGTCACCATGGAGGACCTCTGCAAGAGTATCTACGTGCATGAAATGAAGTGATAAATATGTATGAAAGATGAGTATAAAATTATAAGATGTATATCCAAAACTATGGCAGTGCAATCTAAATCAATTTTAAAGGAAAATGTGGCTAAGTTTAATTGCAACAGTTATTGATGTAGTTTGCTGAGTACAGATGACAGCTGAAAATCTGTTCATATATTGATGAAATGCAAGAAGAGACAGAATAAACAAAACAAACAACAAGCCTTGTGACAATGTGAATATCCATTTGAATTTTGACTGCTGGGCTTTTGGTATGTTATTTTTCTGAGTAATGAATGGAAGCAAGTTGGCCATGCATGACCCAGAGGATGCACAAAGGACATAAACAAGAGTTCAGGGCCTTTGACTGACTACAGAAATGTGTCTTCAGTAGACTGGACTCTACTGTTCTGTTAAGCCTCCTCCACAGCATAAGGACAGGGATGAAAACAGAGACTTTGCAGCAAGGTGTAAGGTAGTGAGAAGTTTGCAGAAGACTTCAGGATCTAAATGAGTTGTCCTGAGATCTCCCTTTCTCCGGCACCAACAGACTGGATGAGCACCTGGACTTACTTTGCAGCTGCAGCAGGGACTGCGCCTCTGTTGATTCCCTTGATTCACCTACCCAGAACCAAAAAAATCCCTCACAACACCTATAGAAGTGCTGAGGCCAGGCTGGCCCCACACAGAGATGACATTTCAGCTGGAGAGATCACCCAGCAGGAGAGATCCGAGCAGGCAGTGCAGACAACAAGAAGTACAGCAGTCCTTTCTCCTGCAGCCTGCAGAGGAGCCTGTCCAAATGTGTCTGGAGTGCTACCAACGATCAGTTGTTCTAGACCCTGTTTGGAGGTATATTTTCACAGAATCACAGAATCGGTGGGGTTGGAAGGAACCTCTGGAGATCATCTAGTCCAATCCCCCTGCTAAAGCAGATACACCTAGATTTTACTTACTTTTAAAATGGTTTCACATTCTGTTGCTGTAGTTTCCCAAACTAATGCTGTGTTCCAGTTCCATTTAGTGAAACTATTTGCTTTGTACTGAAACTTTTAGTTGCAAGTCGGAATGTACTGTCCAGTGAGGGATCTCATGAAAATACTTATTTCCCCTGGTTTTGCGTGGGAGTATTGAGCTGGTTTTAATTCCATTTTTTAAGAACTCTGAGTTCTGAACCTGGCACTTGCTGCTATTGAAAACTCCTGACAGAGCACTCAAAATACTGTATATGCTAGGTAAAAAATATCTCCAGTAAATCAAGTGGTAGTAACTCACGTTGTAGTCATTAGTAATCTAATTAAAAATCATTAGAAATCTAAAAGAGTAAGTTTTTCAGCAAACCTGGAGAAGGTTTCCAGAGTTAATGAATTATTCAATATATAGGTGGCCTGAAAGAAGAGTACTGAATGCATTTGTTCAAGATATGAGTACCAGGCTTTTGCCCAGAGGAAAAATGTAATAGATAATTCTGTATTTAACTTTTAAGTGTCACTGAAACAAATCTGTGTGGAGTATGAAGCCTCCGGTAACACTTGTGTGACCCCTCTTACCATTTACAATTGAATGCTACTTTTATACATGGCTAAACATTTCTGAATTTTAGTGTCAATCCCCTGTGTTTTGTTTTGTTTTGTTTCATTTTGGTTTGTTTTTCTTTTTCTTTGTTTTGTTGGGGTTTTGTTTGTTTGTTCGTTTTGTTTGTTTGTTTCCCCAGAATGTTTCCCTCACAGCATAATTAACTGTTTTAAGTTTCAGATTTGAAATAAACATACCTGATCAGAGACAAGTTTATGAATTGCTTCTTAAAGAGTATAAAAGAGAAACTTTCACAGTTCCAGTGTAAAAATGAAAACAAACCTGGCCAGATCCATGGGTTTATCCAGCTATTAAAATGAAACTTCAGGAGTGGTATATTTTCTGCTGGAAATACAACACGCTTCTTTAAAAGAGCTCAAAATTTTCTTTGTAAATGGAACAGCCTAAGGATCTGTAGTAAGCATCCAATATTCTGTTATTCATCTGTAGCAATGCCAAGAGTAAAAGGGGAGGAACTGTTATTTAAAAGTCTGTGGAGACAGTACTTGGTTATTTTCTTTAACTCAGTGATGAATCTGAATTTAATATATGTGGAGAACAAAGCAGTTCAGACCATTACTCTCCCTAAACAGAATGTACGGAGAGAAGCAATTGCTCATGCACTTGAATGAGGTGCTTGTAGGCAATACTTGTCTAGCACACCAGCTCTTCCACTTTGAATCCCTGCATTGTAAACAGCTCCAAATATCTACCACACTGAAGAACTCTTTCCTCACCAGTGAGGTGACAGGTTATTCACTTTATTTTTTATTTGTTCACAGGTTAAGCAAGTAGCAAGTTGATCACAATGGAAAATCTATGCAAAACAAGAAGAGACAAAAAGGCTCCTTGGGGTGCATAGTTGTCTCTCTTACCTATTAAAAACCCTCATCCAGCTGTGCTGGCATGGTGGGGCATGCCAGGGTGAGCCTGGATGGTGTATGATTCCTCCTGCTCTGCACTCTTCTGGTTGGGCCAGTCACATTTTGCAAAATGCTTGTTGGAAAGAGGAGATAGTCCTTCTATAGCAAATTGAGCTGCAGCATTTGATAGCTTGTCTTCAACCTTGGGATGTCACAACAGTGCTAATCTACAGGAGCCATGGGTNGGAATGTGGGAGTCCTGGCTTCAGTTTCTGTCTGCACTTGACAATTGAATCCACATCCCCTGGTGGCTAAGAGGTATTTAGGATAGAAATATTCCAAATATTAATTGGATGCAGAAACTGGAAGCCAGGATTCCCTTCTCCCAGGTGAATGCTGAATCAAGTTAGGTTCTGGAGTGATACTTGTTCTTACTTTCTGCCTTTTGATTATGGCTTTTTGGTTGGGATGTAACAGCAAGCATCCTACGGTCACACATATGAGTGCAATTCATCCATCTATTCAAGGAAACAGTTTCATTTTGGTGGAAAAAATGTGATGCTGATTTTCACTGAATCAACAAATGCTCTTTTTTAATTATTTTTTTTATTGGCAACTATCTACAAACGAGTTACCAACTTCCGTCACAAGCCGAGAGCACTACAGTCTTTCTCGTGTTTATGGTTTGACAGTGCATATTAAGAGAGAAGAGGTTCTACCTTGTGATTTTTTCCTCTTCCACAAAATTCAGTCTGCAAAATACAGCTAACTTATGTTAGGGATATATTCAAAAGAGATTACATCAGTAGCTAAGATGGCTAGTTTTAAAATTGAACAGAAGCCATTTAAGCTGAATGTTTATTTTTGTTTGATATTTTTTTTTCTGTAACAAGCAAATTCCTACTTTTGACCATTATTTCATGAATAATAACTAAACATAAGCATGTCTCTACCTTTTTGGAATGCTCCAGTATTGTTCTTTGCTTTTAATTATTTTATCAGTTTTAGGCAAACAATATTGGTAATTATATATATGTTTACCATTCAGGCCTGGCAAACATACATATGGTGAATAAATTCTTTCACAAATGTAGTGATATTTGTATTTGCAGAAGTAAGGAATATGAGTAAGGAAAAAAGTAAGGGTTACTTTATGAAATTGAAATGACAAGGATTTTTTAGGCAGTTATACCACAATTATTCAAGTTGTAATTTGATGTTAGCATCTGTGCTGTGTTTTATGTTTATTTTCAACTTCCCAACAACAATTTTGCATTGACTATATGCAGTACACAGTACAAATAAAAATCTCTACTACAACTATCAAAGTAAATAGGCGTAGTCCACAGACTCAGCATCTCTGGGGTATTATATTTTTCTCTGTTAGACAGAGTTAACATCCACTCTGTGCATGCTCCCTAACTTATAATAAGGACCCATTCACAGCACTTGCATGGCTTTATTGGTAGCATTTTAATACCAAAACTCTGCATAGTATTTCTGATGCTAGAATAAAATGGATATGCTTCTTATTGCAAATTCGGACAATAGTTTCCAAGCACCCCAGCCTCATCAGTGTGTTGCTTGGTCTCACTTCAGAAAAGCTCCCTTCAGTACATGGTCAGCAGTGAAATTACAGGGACTTGCAGATAGATTTGAATAAACCCGTTTCTATGAAGACATAGGGAAGAAACGATCAGAAGTTCAAAGGTCAGAGCTCCTTGCTTAATTTTTTAATGATTTCCAGTTCTTCCTGAGGTTCCCAATATCAACATTCTGCTCAGTTATTTGGCCAGCAGTCATCCTATCCATATTTGATATGGGATAATTAGCAACTGGCCTTGAGAGGTGCAGCCCTTTCTACCACCTGCACGATCAATGTTAGAAAGCGTTCTACTTCCTACAGATAGCCATGTATTTTCTGAACAGCTCTTGATTTATTAAAAGGGATGTAATGATCATGTAAAGTGTTAAACTTGCAGCCTTCTATTGGCAGTGGTTCTGTTTAGCTTCATTAGATGTGATGCTAACATCTGTCTGGTGAGAGGGAGGCCACCTGCTCATTTTATATAAGTTCTAATAATCATCAGTTGCTGAAAATCCATCGATTCAGCACATTAAGCAGTGCCAATGTTGAAAATGAAAGTATTTCTAGTTCCTTATCAGCTTTCCAATTTAATCTTTTATTGCAATTATTGTATTACAACTTTCTATAGTCCTTTGAAAGTAGACAAGAGTAACAGGTCTTTGCCCTTTCAAGCTGGCAAGTTAAGTCTCTTTAAGTTTCTCGCCTGAGGTGGTGATGCCACTAGTGATCACGCTGGTTTGTGTGATGACTAGAGACTGCATGAGCTGTGAGTGATCAGATTCATACATGGTTTGTAAACACTGGAGAAATAAGGACGTTCTCCAGTATGGCTTGCCAATAGTAACAGGCGACATTAACATGAATCTGCAATAAATACTTATAAAAATANAATATTCTTTTTCGCAAGACAACTCTAGCAAAGTCCTAGAAAACTCTCCTACTATAAAATTAGTATGTCCGTTCAGCATGGATGCATACCAAATGGCAATTTACGCTGTGTTAGACAATAATGCACTTATACAATTTTTAACTTAATAGAAACAATTATCTTAATAAGCATATTAAATTGGAAGACACTATCTGATGATGTACATTTTATTTCACTACTAACAAACTGAATTACATGCTAAAGGTTTGCTCTCAAATTGAAACCTAGTCAGTCCATGAAAATTATTTAACAACAGGTTTCTGTAGTGCAGTATTCCTGCATCTCCCTTTAACTACTGCTGTTTTAAAATCTGTTTTTCCCATCTCATTTACGAAAATGTTTTTCTCTCTTTTGAAAAGTGAAAAGGGGTACAAGTGTGTAGGAGAGATGGTGAAACCTGCCACATATGATGACATAAAAGCTGGTTGTATTAAAGTCGGTAGGAAAACACCAGTGAGCAGGAATTCTCACAAAAAGTACAGCCTCATACACAATACAGACATTGAAAACAGAAATAGCATTGTTACTGCTATATAAATAGATCTATAAATCAAGCATTTTCAGAGGGAAGAAAATGTTTTTTAAATAGATGGTTAATCTTTTGTTATTAATAAAAAAGTGGTTTATTATCAGTTAAAATTTGTTGAAGCAAGTGGTATTGTTTACCATGGGGAAGCCTCTGGAAAAAAATGTTGCTTTTAAACTTTTTTTTCTAAAAAGATTCTCTGTGGCTGAATTGCATGATTTTTCCTTGTATTTCATCACTGTATTGTGTGATTCCTGTTCTACCTTTCCTACTCTAGGCAAAATATAATCTTGGAACCCAGCTCCATAATTTCCATATGCATATAATTTTACATAGTTGATGCATCCAGCATGCAACGGTAAACAGCAGGGAGGGGCTCAATGGAAACTCATTTGTTAGTTTTCCCACTTGGAGGCTGTTAGTTTTATAAATTACTGATATTGGACACTGTAGGAGTGCCCTTTTTCATATACACTGAAGTACTTCACTGGCCCCAGAAGTCACTAAGACTAGTGGATTTTAATAGTTATAGATCTTAAATGGAGGGTTAGAAATTGTTTCTTTTCATTACAATTACAACAAGGAATTAACCCCAAGGGTATCCACTTAATTTCATAATATATAGACTGGAACGCTAATAATGTGGCTCTTCTAAAATGTAATAAAGAAGCAACTGCCCCTTGGATGCCTGGGGTAGATTTTTGTAAAATGTATTGCAAAAAATGTAACACAAAGAAGATTTTACATTAACAAGCTTTGTAATGTCACTAGCTCCAGTGCTCAAAGTGCTGCAGAGCTCATAGACACCAAGTATTGGCCCTGGTTTTACAGCAGGAATTTAGTACCTTCACTTTCTCTCATATCGCTTCACTGGCACAAGGAAATACTAAAACAGTGACAGAAGGAGTGGAGGGTAATTTACAGTTAAGCACATAAAGAAGTGAAAAAGCAGAGGGAGGAAAAGGGAGTACAGTAGGATGAAGTAATTGCTTCCTTCAAGGTCCACTTGGACCTATCCTCTAGCCAAGTTTCCTGTGTTATTTTAATCTTCCATGCCCTATTGCAAAACAAGCCCTGGCCTTACAATTGGCAGCAAGTGAACTCTAGTACGTTTGCTGTTCCATTTGCACTTACGAGTAGCAAAGTGCCCTCTGACCTCTCAGTCATTATGGATGGTGACTGTGGAACAAATTCCTGGCCAAGATCTTACATACTGGATCGGGCTGTGGTTTTAAATCTAGGTTAAAGATGTTCCTATTTGCTGATTATTTTAATGGGGTCTGACTAGATACAACATCCTAGAAAAGCTTTGCAGTAAAGACAGCAAGAAAAGAAGTACAGTAGCTGTGCCTATTCTATACTATTCTAAAAAAAAAGTTAGAAGAAAAATCCATTTTGTTTTGGTTTGATTTTTAATGGTAATGCTTCCAGGCATTTCTAACAGAGGTTCTAAGATTGCTGCTTCTTAGGGAAAATTCATTAGGGAAGAAACCTATAACCAATGTTTTTTAATAATGCATGATAGGCCCAGAATTCTCTGTGCCTACTTATGTTGCAAATATTCTGTTTGCAGCAGCAAATTTAAATAATTTGCCTGACTAATCACAGGTACGTACAAACGCTCAGCTGATGTGTTTATACCCATCTGCTAAAACTGGATTCCCCCAGAGTTACGTGAGTGAAAATTTTACCTGTAATTTGTGGCTTGTACACACTTATTGGACTCCTGCTCCCAAATGCTGAGAATCCAAAATGTTGATCTCAGAACTAACTTTTCTAGATAAACTGACAGCTCCCATCTAATTCATGTAGAATTTTCTATAAAGATGCAGAAGCACCTGTCTTTAACTAAAGTTACTATTTCTAACTGTCAGAGATATGCCAAGGGAAGAGAGAACTGATGGCTAGAAGGCTGCTAAGAAAAAGAATGGAGATGGAAAGTGCAAGATAGCACTTCGTTCACCAAGACAGTACATAGCGATACATTCAGCAATACATTACAAGCAGAGGTGGGAATGCTAAGCACCATATATACCTAGGATTGCTACTGTATGGGTCAAGGCAGGAGAAGGTATAGCAGGGACTATTTGAAAGGCTGGGAGATCAGTTCAGAAAGATCACAGAATCATAGAATGGTTAAGGTTGGAAGGGACCCCTGGAGGTTGTCTGGTCTCACTCCCATGCTCAAGCAGGGCTACCTAGGGCCAGTTGCCCAGGACCATGTCCAGACAGCTTTTGAATACCTCCACGGAGGGAGATTCCACAACCTCACTGGACAACCTCTGCCAGTGCTCAGTCACACTCACAGTAAAGTGTTTCCTAACGTTCAGATGCTACCTCCTGTGTTTCGATTTGTGCCTATTGCCTCTGCCTCATCACTGGGCACCATTGAAAAAAGCTCCATCTTCTGTGTACCCTTCCTCCAAGTATTTATACCTGTTGATGAGATCCCCCAGAGTCCTCTCTTCTCCAGGCTGAACAGTCCCAGCTGTCTCAGCCTTTCCTTGTAGGAGAGATGCTCTAGTTCCTTTATAATCTTTGTGGCCTTCAGTCCAGTATGTCCATGTCTTGCTTATACAGGGGTGCTCAGAAACTGGTTACAGTGCTCCAGGTGTGGCCTCACCAGTGCTGAGTAGAGGGGAAGGATCACTCACCTCGACCTGTTGGCAATGCTTTGCTGAATGCAGCCCAGGATACCATTAGCCTTTTTTATTTGTTTATAAAACAAATAAACAAACCGAAAGAGCTGGCCTCTGCAGCTGGCATTTTCAACTCACAGTGAAGTACAGTGAGTTGCTTTCTTCTGAGGTACCTTTGTGCAGTTTCAAGCTGTGTGTNAGGTGGTTTCAGTTAATTTTATTTTACTGATATTAAATTGGGCATTTCTGGGCCTTTTTTTTTCCTTTATTGGCATTAAATTAAAATATTTACATAAGAGAATTTACATTTTAACAACTTTCATCACCTTCTCCAGGTTGTAATGTTAATGCTCCTAAATGTATCCTGAAGCCAGTTTACTCAATAAGAACAACAAGAGTAAAAATGTCACGGAAGAACAGGAGAGGCAGAATAGAAGTTCAGCTTGTAACTGAGTTAGAAGCCGAAGGCTGGAAGAGTCTCTGAAGTGAAAAGTTTCAGGATTAAAGGAAATGCTTGCAGCCATTTCTCCCACTTGTGGGTAATTACTCATACACAATTGAGTAATAACTGCAACTGAAATAACATGAGTGATTTCAGTACTCAGTGTTATGATCAGGGATCATAATCTGGATTTTAATCAAGGACAAATTAAAAACCAAAATGCTATGGATCACTTCAAGAACTATTTTTGTAAAGGATAAGTCAGACTAATTTCACTAGGTTGTCAAGTTGAAATTGTATGTATGTTAGGAATTAAGCTGTAGCTCTTAGTGTAAAGGTGTCCGTTGTCTTTCTTTATATGAAAGCACCCATGCTAAGTTTCTTCCATTTCTTCCATCTATTGGAAGAGATACAAGGCCAAGTAATTTCAAGCTAAACCTACGTTACAGCAAGACAACAAATGCGATGTACATCACAAACAGTATTAACTCCTTCAACCAGACACAAACATAGATACTGTGGGTTAGGCACCCATTTGTTTCACACAAATGATGTGCTGTGAATCATTCCTGCTGGACTGCCATGTATCTAGTCATACTGTACCAAGCCTGTGCAACCCTAGAATGGATTCATTTGTAATGTAATAAATATGTGGTAAAACACATACTATAAAAACCAGAAGCACCATACTTGAGAGCTGAAAGCAGAAATCTGAAGCACTGATTATTACATATTCACAGGTATTGTAATTTTTCCCCTTTTTGTACTGCCCCCATCTAGTGATAGGTAAGTATGTGCTTCGTTTTCCAGTAAGGGTGATTTCTGTGATAGGCACCAGATGTTCTGTAGCCTTTATTCTGAAATCTCCATTCATTTTAAATAAACAGGCATACATACCCTTTATTACAGCATGAAAATATGTTACTTGTCCATTTGATAGGTTTCTGAAAAGGCATAAAAAAACAAGTCATCGTAAGTACTAAGGTCATATTTACGTAGAATTGTTTTTGAGAAACTGGATGTAAAGTGTTTTATTTCTTGAAAGAATAATACCAGCTGTGCACAGTCCATATTGTACTGGATCTTTCTGTGTTGTGGAGAGTATAAGACAGCTCTAGACTCCTGCCTGCAGAAAGACCAACATACAGATAATGAAAAACAATACTGATTTAGACTCTTAGGCAAGGAAGGGAAGAATGTTTAGAATACTAGATCCTTTCGATGCTTTCCAACAGGTTAAATCTTGAAAATGCCTCATCATAAACTCCCATAGAGAATCCCTGTCAAAATAATAGGGTTTTTGATGGAGTGCCTAGTGCTCTGACTATACATGAGACTACAGTTTCTATGCTACTGAGAGAGCTAAGCAGAGAAATTACAGTCTCAGGTATTTACCTACCATGGACCAAACACAAAACTGTTTGCAGCTCCTACTGACTACAGTCACAGGTATGAACATTCAATACTTTGGAAAACGCAAACCCACAACATGTGAGCAAGGATGCCCGTTTCCCAAGCAGTACTTTTGCAGCAGGTACAACTGAGAAAACTCAGTCAGAAAATGGAAGTCTGTTCTGAAATGGTTACTAGCAGAAAAGAGAGAACTCTTTTTTTAGCCACAAGCGACCACCTTCGTAAGTCATAATGCTCCACCAATAAAATGCCACAGTGTTTGCAGTCAACATGGGGCTAATGCAGAATGCATAGCTGGAGGTATGAGACACAGACTGAGGGGATGGGGATATTAAACCATGTTTGGGATGCTAAAATTACCTTTCCCTTTGAACGAGGAGCAGCAGCTAGGCAAACTGATTGCAATTAGTAATTTAGCAGTGCTTCATTTATTTAAATATCAGATCTTTCAAGATCTCCTCTCCTTTTCCTTGAAACTTTTTTGCATTCAATGTAATAAGAGTTGAAAGTAGTTAAGACCCAGCAAGTTTAATATTAGAAAGCATGAGCATGTTATTTCATCATAATTTATGGCTGATACTTGGTGTAGGTAAAGGCCGAAAAGATAAGCTTCAAGGGAGTACATGAGAACAGGGATTCTGCTAATGGACTTCGTGTTCTCAGGAGAAGAAAAACCTTGGAATTGTCTCATCTGACGGCTTTGAAAATATTTATTGTCCTTGATCAAAACCATAGTAGATAAAGGAAGTTTAGAAGTGGACGGAGTCCTACAGGTAAGCTCTGGAAATTCTGCCTTAGGTTGCTGTTATTATGAGCTAAAGATCACTCCAGCTTGCATTATATTCAGTTAAAAGCCTGGTGTGTGAACATCAGGTAAATGCCTGGTAGGTATATAAATATATGTAGCACAGCCTTCCAGTGTTAAGCGAATGAAGTTGCATGACCTTCTATATGAACCATTTATCTACCTGCTTGTCCAGAGAAAAAGCTGAAGCAGAATACAAAGTCACAGGTAATCGAAGAACTGAGCTTTCTTTTCAGCTCTCTTTAATTATGAAATGAAGTTTCTACCTAACTTGTATTCAGTAATATAATCCATGACACTGTAGTTTAAAATTAGTAGTTCTTTGGTGAGGACTTAAAAATGTGACACGACATTTGAAAATCACTGGAAATGACTGAACCCTTTATGCAGGACCTCATCAGTTGAAACTGCTGTTCAGAGGTGATGTTTCAATTCTGGTTTGTTTATGCCTGAAACAGCAATAAGATGCCACAGAAAATAGGAGAGGCCTAACCTTTTAACATCCAGTATTGCAGAGAAATGGCCAAAAAATACCCCACACTTTTCTAGAAATAGTATTCTAGCTCTTACCCTAAAAATGGATATTCTAGCACAATGCTTGTCTGTCCTTATGTTGTGCAGTAGCAGATTTCACGGGATAAGACAAACTTCTGAGCACTAACTGAACTTCTGGATATGACAGCCTCCAAGTAACCTGCGATCAGAACTGATCTGCTGTATCCTGCTGCTCTAGTAGGGGAGAACCAGGTGAGGTTTAGCACGGGGGAAGGTCAGCAATGCCTTTCACTCTTGGTGTTCATGGTGTCTTGGATAAAAAGCAGCGTGGATTCAATTCCTAAATATCAAAGTGACTTCTGTCTTTTTCAGTCAGTAGAAAGGCCACGGTAAGTGGTTTGAGATACTATTGGGCTGGATCTGGTCCAAGTTACTAGCAAATAACAAAAGTTGCTTAATTCTCTGTTCTGTTGCATTAAGTGTCTGTCCGTTGTAACCTGGGGTTTAAAACCATTTCTGAAGGTGCCTCAGTGCTACCTACTGCAAAGCATTACGTGAGTCCAGAACGGCTGTTGCTTATCTGGAAGCCTAACTGAACACTGAGGAACATACTTGTACTCAGGAATAGAGGTCTAGAACAGTTGCTGAGGAGGGTATTGCAACCAATAGGTTTCAAAATGCTCCCTAGCACTACAAAACAAATGTTTGAAGATGTAATAGAGGAAAAGGGAAGCTGTAAATTGTGGCCTAGACAGGTTTTCTTTGCTGAACAGGTTTGAAGACTGGCAGGAAGGAGGATATTAAACTCCTGTTAACTTAAAGACAACTTTAAGCTAGTAAATAATTTTTTATCCTTGATGTAGAAGGTTTTGTGCAGCATATGGTTGAGTAGGGACTTAAATTGGACTATGTTCAGGGAGTTTGTATTATCAGATGTGATAACTGGTACTCAGCAAGTCTGCTAAAAAGGACTGTGAAAATACTTTAAGTAATCTATTTGTACAGTTTTTTTAGAAGTTGATTCGATTTACGAACCTGAAAAATTCTTCTGTGTCTCCTGGCTATAAATGTCAGGGAACCAAAATAATATAGCGCACCTAGTAACTGATCTTACAGCAGTACCAAGATATTATTAGTGTGGAGGGCCATGTGGTGAGAATGGTAGCAACTTTGGAGAAGGGAGGGAAGTGATTTTGTTTCTAAAATGGGGTATTCTGTCTCGCTTGTTTCTGACCATTTCAAATGTGTTATATTCTTTTATTAAATCATATTCCATATGAAAATCCAAGTGGGTGCTTCTTGCTTTCACAATACCTGTAGAATGCACTGAAGTTCACTTCAGGAAAAAAAATCGTTTTGCTTTTGTCCCAAAGTACACCTTATTGAGAATTGTAAATAGACTACACTCCCATATTCAAGGTTTGTGCCAGTTTCCTCAGTAAAAGGCAATGTGCAATTGTACTGGTGTCTTTAGGGAGATAAAACTGTCTGGAAGTAAGCAGGTACACTGAGGTCCAGGATGTAAGTAGGTACAAAATTCATTCTGATTTAAGCAACTTAATTATTACTTGATTTTGGTGGAGCCAGTGTGTTTGTGCAGAGCATTGATATTTATTATTAAGAGAGAAATTGATCACAGCCAAGACATTTTTCATGGTCTTTCTTACTTGCCTTGAGCAAAGACTCAGTCGCAGCAGACAGAGCTGTGCTCAGAGCCAGAGATTGTGGCTCCCAAGCTCATTCTGTTGCTGCACGAAAGCACAGCTTACTGCTTGACATTTCCAGCCAAACTGCTTCTCTACAGCATATCTGTTACAAAGCATACTTTTCTGAGAATAAACCCTTTTACTCAAAGAAATTCACCACAGGAAGTGGTAATGCCATGTCTGTTTAAACTTTCATATAATCAATTTCCATATGAGTATTACAGTAATAACTGCAAGACTTGTTGAATGCCTAGTGTCCATATTGTTTCCTTTGTTGCTGTTCAAGACCCTGGAGAAACCGTAAATAGGTGTAGCTAAACTAATGTCAGTAATAATCCTAGAGTCTCTCTGGTTACTTGTGGGCAGATAACAGGACACTTAAAAGCTGCAGAACTGATACAAGTGGTATATGTGAAATGCAAAAAAGTAGCAGCATGATCCTGGTCAGCTGTAGTCTCTTACGTGCTATACATGCAAACATGTATATCTTACCCATCTTTAACAGTTGGAGGAAGTATTTTTGATTAATGCTCAAAAATGTTCAAAATCATAAAAGCATGTGCAAAATTATAGAGTCATGCATGAAGTTTCTTGTTTCTGTGTTCCGGACTTAAAAGCACTAGAGAAGGAAGTTCTCTGGTGCAAAAATTAGATGTGTGTGGCATCCAACTGCTTGCAAGGCTGGAGAGCTGTTCAGTTGGGTAGGTGGATTGTAGTTTCGCATGAAGGGGTCCAAGGGAGTTAAGCAATCATGATTCTGCTGTCACGAACTGGTAATCAGCGACTTCTGCTAATGAACCTTTTCTGTTTCCAACGCCTAAACTACCTAATATCCTCTGCTGCAACACATAACGTAGATGTACTTGAATATTTTTGTATCCATTTCTGGATATCTGCTTCCTACTAATTTCCAACTAGAAACTTCTCTTTGAAGTTTAGATATTTAAATACCTTAAATTACCTGACTATGATCAAATCAAAACCAGAAGTTGCTACACAGGAGATATGTTTATGGCAAACAAGGTAATGTTTCCATTGTGTGTGAACAGGGGACCAACACTGTAAGATGTTGACTGTGACACTAAATGTGCTACCCGACCTCTTTGTGTCTGTGTTCAGTATACCGCAAAATTATGATGATGATGATACCCATTATACACAACCGTTGAAAGAATTAATTCATTAATGTTTGCAAAGAACTTTGAGATCCTCTAGCAGAAAGTACTACACAATTCATAAGTGTTAATTTATTATTCTTTATTATCAGATTCAATAGGACATGTAGTACAAATCTTTAAAAAGGCAAACAAAAAGCTAATCAGGAGTCTCTTATTCACACTGTCAAAGCTGGTAATGACNCCTAGCTTCATTATTATCAGGGGGAAGGAGGAGGGGAAGGGGTTTAATCACTATTTAGCTTTTCTTAGCAAATTAAAATATTAATTACAATACACATTATTTTATCTTTGCTTAAGCTATTTGTAAGTATTGGTGAACAAGAGCTCACTTTATGTTGGAGTAATTTATTCTCAAACTATTCAGACTTACTTCTTCAATTCTTTTTAAAAAAATCATCGGGGCATGAAATGCTGTCTTTTGAGAGCCAAGAAAAACTATTTATTTTTTTTTTTTGTCTTGAAGATAACTGTATAATTGAAAGTTCATTTTCTAAAAACTAAAATGTTTTTATTTTGAAACAGT
>VWYH01004570.1:0-19067 GCA_013399365.1 Pampusana beccarii | reverse complement strand
GTAAAAGCTGGTAATGACCAAATAGTCTTGTCTGTGGAAGTGAAAAAAAAAAAAAAAACAAACAACCAAACCAGGCTACTTGGTATGTTGAAGCAGCAATTAGCACACATTGTAGGGAGAAGAAGTGGAGCTAGACCAGAAATGAGCCTTGATGAGCCTAATTGCCTTTAATTATCCCTAAACATTTTCTTGTTGTCTGTCTTATGAAAGCAGAAGAAACCCTATAGCTCTAAAAGGAAAAAGGCTTGGTTTTGTTTTCGCCTTTTAAAAGGGACATAATAGCCACCGTGGAAACATGTTCTTAATCAACGACATTAAACTCTTGGCTGCTCTGCTTCTCTTGAAATTGCCTAGCTTCATTATTATCAGGGGGAAGGAGGAGGGGAAGGGGTTTAATCACTATTTAGCTTTTCTTAGCAAATTAAAATATTAATTACAATACACATTATTTTATCTTTGCTTAAGCTATTTGTAAGTATTGGTGAACAAGAGCTCACTTTATGTTGGAGTAATTTATTCTCAAACTATTCAGACTTACTTCTTCAATTCCTTTAAAAAAAAAAATCATTGGGCCATGAAATGCTGTCTTCTGAGAGCNTGATTACTTCAGCACAGTCAAATGTTACGGGTAGCTGAGCTGAGCCAGACACGTCCAGACTAATGGACAGATATTTCTCTTTTGTTTGTGTTTACATGTCGCAATGCAGTAATCAGCTTGATTTTTTTCAGTTCACAGAATAATGAAAAAGATAGGAGGAGGCTTTTGGGAAAAGGAGCTATCGTAAGAAATCCATGGTCTCTGCAAGTCTACCCCTCTCAAAGCTTAAGTAATATTAGTGATGTTAGTTTGATTGTAATACAGAAAAATGATGGGATTAGAAAAGTGACTTAAAAAATGAGCAAGATTGGCACTATTATGCATCTTTTTTGAGCATTGTACACATTTTCTTGTTGTGTCCATGCCACTTCTGGTTTTTCACTGTGAACATTCTGCTGTTACATTTCAGAGGAAAGGAAATTTGCAGAAAGGGAACAAATTAAACAATGTCTTTGCATAAAATTTTGGCTCAGTAAACTTTTTTTAATTAAATGTATGCTAGGATAAATCAGTATAGTTCTATTAACTATAATGAAGCTATGTCAATTTATACCAACTGCAGATATTATTAACTCATCTATTGAAGTAGTTTGTGTAGAATTCTATGGAAGGCTGTAGGAAACACATAGCAGTATGTCAAACAGCTGTAGTCCTACACGCATTGCTGGCGTTGCTGTAGGTCACTGGACAATAGATGACGAAAACCAAAAGCATTACTGTTTTTCACTAAACAGGGATCTGTGAGTTCTGCTTTCCTTATGGTTGTCTTGTGAAGTTTGTGGATATTGCTGGAAAAAGCAAGGCATGGCTGTGAGAGCATTCAGCCTCTGCCAGGAGAGCCCTGCTAGTCATTGGATGCACATCTATGTTCTGAACATTCAAAGGTGTTTAAGAGATATGTAGGCTGATTGAATTAAATCAAATTACCAAAGTTAAATCTATTGATAAGCAGAGGGGAAAAGACAATATTAATCTAACCTTGAAAGTAATTTTTGTTTGTTTGTTTTAAACAGTCAAGTTAGCAGTTAAGAAAAAAATAGTGAAGTGAAATTTCCCAGCAGCAACTTCCATTTCAGTTCTAGACCTGACTTTTTTTTACCATCACGATCTCTTCCTTTCACCTTAAAGAACAAATACTTTAAAAGATCAGGGTATGTGGGCAGTGAGGGTCAACCAACCCAAACAATATTTTTAATTGTAGCCATGGGATATTCGTCTTGGAAGACATGCCATGGGGTCAAAGGATTTTCTTGTTTTAATTGCAAAAACCTTACACAGGCTTACTCCTAGACATCCTTGCTGACCTACATTATTGATGTGGTCTGACTCACTGGTCCTTATTTATTTTGTATGGCACCTTATTCTCCTGCCCCATTTTGGTGTTTTCTGGGTCTGTCCTAGTTGTTCTCTTTATTGATGCTGTTCTTGTGCTACAACAAAAGCTGAGAAAAGTACATGATGAAGCCTGGGTACAGCACCTCTTATGACAGTGGAAACAAACAACGTGACAATTTCTCATTCCTTCTTCCTAAGCATGGACAAAGCATTTGATTAATCCTGCAGGTATGTAGGTACACTGGCTCTCACCAAATATAATTTTCTTTTTTTTGTATGTGTTTCTTTTGGCCTGCACATGACAGGAAGAGTTTCTCCTAGGACTGAGACCATTGTAATGCCATTCTGTGCTTGCAGATTTCCAGTAAATTTGTGACCCAGGAGGTGAAGCTGGGTCTGTAGTCCAAGAAAGTGATTATTTGGAGTTGTGGAATGCTAAATATTGCTCATCTTGAAGGCTTCGAGGGTTTGGTCCATCCTGTAGAACCATTAAGCCATTTTCTGCACTATTTTCTCCTCCCATGTTCAAATGAACTTTATTGCATATAAATAAGAAATTTTCACGGGGTTGTCACCCTGACAAACTATTCAGTTTTTGTTTTTGATAGAACATGCCTATTAGCAGCAGTATGATGTGGGCTTGATCTAAGCAATGCTCTTCCTCGTGCTTGGGTTGTCACTGTAAGGGTTTCATGGTGTTACAGCTACTCGTAGACCAGATGCTTTTTATCATAGTTGCTTTCCCCTAGCATTCAGTATGTATAGCATTGTATGGACTTCTGCTATTGCCTTTATAACACATAAAACTTCTGCTATTGCCTTTACAATTCCCTCCTCCCCTAGGTTTTCTGGCGTAACTCATGTAAATTCCTAGTCAATCTAAGAAATTAAATCCTTAATAGTAAGAGATATATATATATAATCTGGTTGAGGATGATGAATTGGTGGTTTTGTGTAGGATTATGTACATCTTGTGCACAGATGTTTGACCTTTCCTTTAGACATGTGTTACTTATGTATTTAGTGAGGAATGGGGTTGGCTTTCCAGCAAGATGTTGGATCAGGCCCTTTGAAGGCTTTGATTCTGCCACAGAGAAGCATAAACAATGCAAGTGAGCAAATGATTGCTACTATTTGCCCCTTTACCTGTGTCAGCACAATTCCCTACAAGCTGAGGGGAATCCAGGAATTAGAAGGCTTTTTGAGAGTAGGGGGGAAAGAAGTTAATAGGAAACATATTATTACAGCTGCCAGATGTGTAATGTTTTATTTACTCTGTGATCTTTGCTTGCTGTATACGAGGCAGCAGTTGAAGGGAGAGTTTAGTCCTGAACTCAGGTTTAGCACCTGGGTTGTCACAGAGTTCAGTTTGGATTGGAAGCCAGGAGCACCAGTTTTTGCAAAGGGGAAATCCTGCATCAGTCTCTCACAGGTCCTGTTGATTTCACAGACTCTGTAGAGCTCTAAGCTTCTTTTATTCTCAGAGGTACAACTTTTTCTTCCTGAGGATCTTTACTCTGAAGAGTGGGAGGATTGTTGTGATCCTCAGGTCAGGGGGGACTTGGTATTCCAGGTCCTGGTAAGCTTAAAGAGAGCCTGAGCTAGGATCCAGTAGTCTGTTCTAGAAATGCAGAAATGTGAAGAAAGAAGCAGCTTCTGCTGAGTTCCTGGTGATCTTCTTGGTGTAGATTTTTTTTTTAATGACAATGAGGGCTATATTCAAAATCTTTGTTTGATATATGAATGCCTAAAATTATGTACAACTTACTTTGAGCTTAGGAAACCTAGGAAAAGATGAAGAGATCTTCCAGACCTGAGTAGTCATCTTACCCTGCCATCAGCACTTCATTCCTTCGTTCTTCTATGATAGTTATTTTACTATATTGCATCTCTGTTGCTTAAAATATTGCCCTTTCCTCCACTACTGTGAAAGGAAGCGTGCTGATGACAAAGCAGTCTTAACAGACCATGCAGGTTTAACCACAGTGGGGTCTGGTGCAGACCTCTAAATTTGATGAGAGACAAGCACTTGACTTTTACTTGAGTGTGCTTTTCTCTTTAGTTTTGGAAATGCTCATGTCCAGCAGCTACTTGAAAATAAAATCAGAAATATGCCTTTTTCTGACAAAGAGAAGACAAGGGTCTCATAGCTTCCTGCTGACTTTAACTGAATGCAGTGTAACAACATCTAGGGATACCAAAACAATTCTTTAACTTGGCATGGCTGTGATAACACAATCTTCAGACTAAATCTCACAAAGTTTGGAGCATCTGAAGAAAGGCTGTGTTACAGTAATTTAAGGAGTACACCTGGTAGGCGTTTACTTTCTCTTTGCCCTAACAACACATCTTTCCATGCATAGTAAAGATGAGAAAGACTGAGAATACATTTTGAGTGGATATGTTTATTAATATTCCTCATTTATCAATTATGTGCAGTGAGCGGACAAATAAACTCCAACAGATGAGATCTATACTGTCTACTCTGTGATAACGTCTCTTTGTCTGTTAGCAAGCTCAGAACTATTCTCATATAAAATCATATTTTTTTTTCTCCTGGCAGTATTTTCATGGTGAATTGGTAGTTCTGGCAAACAGTTTTAAAAATTGATTAACACTTGATAGCAGTAAATTTCAGATGGACATTGTGAAGTTTTGAAAGCAATTCTATATTTTGCCATTCCATAATCACACAGGCATAACTATGTTGCAGTGTGATGCTGTACAAAGATAACTAAGGTAGTGCTGGTATAAGAAATAGTACAGTGTTTGTAGAGTGATTCTTGTGTTCCTCATCGGAGTTGCTAAGCCCATCTAAGTGCCCAGCAGTGTGACTGTACAGCTCCTGGCAATTAGCTATTTAATTCAGAGATAGCAATTATTAATGGAAATGCAGTATGCAAGGTATACTTATCCTGGGAACATCCTCCTCGTGCGATACAGGCAAGCACATTTCCTTCAGAGTCTGCAACAGCAGAGAACCTGTGATGGTGTGTCTTAAGAGTGAGTACGGAGAATGGAAAATCTTCTAGGATGTAAATGGTTAAATTGAGAGTGTTCAAGGAAGCCTGACTCAAAACAAAACAGTGGTATATGAGAGTGAATGTTTTCCACTAATACAGTTTTTCAAAGTTTTAATTTATGTTTTCAGTGCTACCAACCATGGAAGCTTCTGTCTCACGCAGAATAAAATTGGAAACTGTAACGCTCAGCCAAACAGCAGCTCAGTAGTGAAAGCAGAGGCCTTGACTCTGGAGACGAGCTGATAACTTAAAGTGTAAAATTGTATTTCTGAAACTCCTAATAAACCACCACCCATGGTCTCCAAAGGGCAATTTTATCTTGTATGTTATGCTATTAATTAGAACTGTCCTCATTTCTGGTCTTTGCTGTATTTTCTTCACTTCTTTCATTACTCAGCAGCAAGCTTGTATTTTATGTGCAGAATAAATGTTAGTCCTGTGTAAACAGTCTATACGCGGTCTATATACCACTGAATTTCTCTTAATTGTATTGAACTGAAGGTGACTTGAAAGCTGCCCACGGTTCTATCAGCTGTCAGCACGGGATGAACATCACTGCTTAGGCCGTGCTGTACACCCTGTTGTGGCTAAGAGTGACAGTGTACCACTATTAGGAACTGGCTTCTCAGACCATAGCATTTTCTGCCATAGCAGCTGCTGACAAGCTGATGTCATGTAAGTCATTTGGAAACCCATGGACTTCAGAATTTTAAGTTATCTTCAGCTATTGGAGTAGATTTACTTTTTTCCTGGCAAAAACGGTAAATCCAAAGGTAAGAGATACCTTTGCAGAGTGGCAAAGTTACCTCTGATAATTCAGCAGAACTCAGCAAAATATGAACAAGACATATTTTGATGTATTTCTTAGTGTCGTATAAAATACAGACAACACAGTTCCTGTCACAGAATGATCATTGCATAAATGGACACATTCCTTCAGAAGTGGAGTAGCCTTGTTGAAAAATCTTCCTGAAGACTTAAATCCAGCCACCTATCTTTTCATTGACAATGATTTTTTTTAGTTCCTACAACCTACAGAATTGAAGGATCAGCTTTTGTCTGGCTGCACAGCCAACCTGGAAAAAAAAGGAATCTTCAATTACAGCTCAAAGTAGATTTATTTCTAGCATTTGACACAAGTTCAAGAAGACCAGTGCCAATGCAATGTCGAATATAGCCCAGTCCATTCTCTTACAGTTCTATTTGATACTGCAGGATTTTATTTTATTTTTAATAACAATGCTTTCAAGATAGGTTTTCATTTTCCTCACCTATTTGACACTGTCAGCAATGAATGCTGAGTAATCAATAGTCCTGACCTAGGATTTATTTTGCAGTCCAAGATTGGCTTTAAAATTCGTCAGGTTGCATTTTTCCCAACTTGTTTTCCCCACACTGTTATGGATAAAATTTTAGGATAGAAGAGGAAGATGGAGACGAAAACTGAGACTCTCAAGATATTTGAAAATTGAAGTCCGTCTTCTTCCATTTCATTTCTAAATATAGAAAAAGGTGGCAATAGCACACCTGGCTAATCTTCCCCAGAGGAAACCCTCACTTCATGATGAACAAAGCTTGAGGCTGACTCAGTACTTCCAGATTGTTCTCTTGCAAGAGGAGAAGCAATTGCCATGTCATAGTTTGCAGGTACTAGAGAGCAGGCATAAAGGTCTTGCCATAGTCTTTCAAATTCTCTATTTTTGGAGTGGGCAGTTGGAATAGAAAACTGTACCCTCAAATGCATGCTTGTGATTGAGGAGAACTCAGCTGACAGAAGTAATCTGAGTCTATCTGGAAAAGCAGGCAAATTTAGGAAGATGCAGCTTGCAAGAGAAGGAACAATGTCTGTTTTCCTCCAGAAGTACAGGCAAGCACATTCATGAAGGATTAGTTTTCATCCCCAAGATCTATAGATGAAAAAGTTTATTAACAGGTTGGAGTGATCTGGGTCTTTGTTTTGAGCAGGTAAATGATAAGATTTTGAATCACTCTGAAACACTCATTTTCCATTTCTACTAGGACTTGAGAAAGTAATTGTTCCTTTTGTACCACTTTTTACACCTTCTCCGGCAGCCTTCTCTAAGTTTCCATTTCTGTGTGTACCAGACCGTTTGCAGATGGCAGTAGCTGAGGATATGGACATTAAGAGATGACTGATGTTTTGAGATAAAAGGCTGGGACTTTAAAAGAGATATGAAATGTGTATTATATCTTGTATTTAGTTTTGACACTGAACTAAAATATGTTTTTAACAATTGCACAGTATTTGTTTGATATTGTATGGCATTTGTAAGGTAACTTTTATGCCTTTAAGAATACATATGTGGTTGAAACAAAGATGAAGACTCATAATTCACAATATTTCTAATTGAAACTGCAGAATTAAATACAAACATAAAAGGATTTTTATTATTATCTCCTTACTTGGTAGAATAATAATGTATTTGAATATAAAATAGCAAAGGTTGTAATATCTCACTTTTTCTCCTAAGCCTCTTCATAAGGTTGTGTATCTCTAACAGGAAAATGTCTTAGAGGCAAGAAGTTCTAAGAGGAGGTTAAATGAATGTCTTGTGGATTTTCTGTAAATTGTGAGCCTCATAAGTACTGTCTCATATTTTCTGATGCCTTGAAATCAGCAGAAGTGCAAGTCCTTATCTTTGTGTATAATTTTGCTGTGATTAATATTAAATATTGTGTGATATTTTAAGGATCATGGCCTCAACTAATAAATTTGGAAACACTGTAAACTTCTGTTTTCTGCTTAAAGGAATTAGACATGTAACAGCCATGGCTCTGTCTTTTAGAATGGTCCCCTAAAGTCCCATCTGGGATGCTCTCTGGGCAGATGTCTTTGCTCAGTGTCTAAAATGACACTAGATACCGTTGTTTAAGCACAGAATTATTCTCCTTATTTATTGCTTGGCTGCTCCTTGTGTCTTACAAGGGCAGAGAAGTCTCAAATGTAATTAGACCTTGGAGATTTGCCCTATGAGTGCAGATCTAAGTTGTGGCTTTTTCCCAGCTGTTCCTGAAGCTTGAGAAGGGCCTGGTGGAAAGCACCTGTTTAAATACCTTTCTTAAAGGAACCTGCACCAAAGGACTCTTTCCCAGTTTGTTCTTGATCTTTATGCTCGTCCTTCCTCTGTGTGCCAAAGGACTTTGCTGCACTGATATGAATCTAGAACATGTTGCAAGAGACTTGCTTGTCTGTCTTTCTTTGGACAGACTGTTCCAGGGAAGAGACCATGCACAGTTAAACAAAGTAAGTGTTAGTACGAGTGTCTGTCTCGTATTTCTGGAAAAGTATTTAAAACAAAAATCTTGAAGGCAATTTTTCTGGCATGTGAGCGCTCTGGTCTCCCAAAATGTTTTAACTTCTGAGTTACACCACCAAGGGCACATTGAATTTATCTGTATTCTGTGGGTTAACTCAGAAGAATAACTGATTTTGAATGTCCACACAAGTTTGAAGTGTATGAGAAGAGAGTCTGGCTTATATCTCAATAAAGAAAGGTAAAACAATAATTCAAAGTTGTGTTCAGAAGTGAAGATGTAACTGCAGCTCATTTGTAGTCATCCTGTTTTGAACAGATATTCCAGATCTTAGACATTTTTGAGAAAATAAACTATGGTATAGAAGAAAAAAAATATATAATGCATTTAAATAACTCGCTTCAATTTTATTTATTTTGTATTGAAGTAATCATTATGTAGATCTACAGGCTGATGTCAGATAGTTGCTTGACTGTCTTACTAAATCTGAGCCAAGTTATTGTAATTTCTTATTAATACTGCCACAATACTGTAGCAGGACTGTAATAATGACTCAGGAAGGAACTTGGCCAATAGCTTTTCATTGCTGTAAATATTTTAAAGATCTTTAGCTGCCTAAAGGCACCTTTTAAAATGCACCTCTTTCATTTTGGCATTCTCCCAAAAAGTCAGAGAGATGCCTTTTGCAGCCTGTCAGAAGGTCACCAAATTCAGTTTATTTTAGAATAAAGAACAGTCAGATGAGCTTTGTATTATTCTTTACATATAGGATGACTGTTTAGGGGAGACTTTATTTAGAATTTTTCCAGGGAAGGACATGTTTTGTAGTTAGCATTGTCAGGAGTATAGTTGTAATGCACTTTAGAAATGCATATATTGATTTTGCAGCTTCATTTGCAAGTATTAACCTCAGAAGGGTATATGGATATTAGTTTTATGCAGCTGTTGAAAACCTCTTCTCAACAACATCAATATNTTGTTCTTCGCAGCACAGAAGGGGGATCTATTTTGGATCCCTCCTTCAGTGCCATTACGTCTTTGTGCTGAAATATCTCACTGGACGCGTACTTGGGCTTATTTTATTGCATCCTCCTCAGCCAACACAGTCCAGCTCTCCAAACCCCCAACCCCCCAGTTTTTTTCTTTTTCTTCTTTTGCAGTTTTTGTTTCTCTGTTGTCATCCTGCCCTTGGTCAATTTTTATTTTCCAGGGGCTCGCGTTGTGTGCAGTGTGTTCACTTGCCTTTTCACATGTAATGTTACAGCCACGGTGAACAACCATAAGGGACAGGCCTCTGAAAGCCCTGTCCTTTCCTCAGCTTAATTTTTAACCTGTTCTGGGAAAATAATGGTGTTTGCAGATTTTTTTGTTGTTGTTTTGTTTTCTACTGAGTGCAGGTGAGCCATTACAAGAGAAATCAATGAGCCATGCCCTGTTACTGAGCACTGCAGAAGTTATGAAAATGAACAAACTGATTCTCTGTCCTTCACTATGATTTGTACTATCCCACTCTTTAGTGAATTAAATGTGTTAATAAAGGAGTTATGTAGCAGCTAAGAAGGAGCTGTCTGTCATTTATCAATTAATTACCCATGAAAACTGATGTTACATGGTAGTAGTAATCGTACCCATGGTGTTAAGGCATATGCTACATAAAAATGCAGTCACCTTGAAATAATAGGGGCAAATCAGCTTGTAACCTATAGAATGCTCTTAATATTGTAGTTCTAAGTACTGCAGGACTGAAATTTGTCTCTGAGTGGCCTAGGGATAGATCGTGGAATATTTTATTTTTGGTTCAAGTTCAGGTGATCATATTGGTTGAGCTACCTTTAATCCTAAAAATCAGAGATTTCTCTCTTGTATCAGATCTTACATGCATGGAGTTGGTTTAATGTTTCTTTGGGGAGGATAGGAAGGGGAAGGGCTTGTGGCAGAAAATCAAGTTGTAAGGCAAGTTAAAGATACGTTGGTAGAACTTATGTTGACCTCAATGGCTAATTTCTACAGCAGTAGAATGAAGGCCCTGATATGGTACCATCCTCATTGCTATTCTGTTTTAAAGCTGGGCTAATACAAGGTCAGCTGCAGCCATTTTATTGCTGGGGGAGAAGAGGGTCCGTGAAGCTGCATGGCTACAGGTGGGATTATGTACTTCCAGTCAGTGGTGCTGCATTAGACACTGCTACTGCAGGAGCTTAGCGAGAAAGCGGTACAAACCAGGAGTACATTTCTGCCTGGCAACATCTGGGTTTGCTCCTGGTAACACCTGGGTTTGCTCCTGGCTCTGGAATGCACAAGAAAACTTGGAAAGAAAGCAGCTATGGTATACAAATATGGCAATCTAGCTTAGAGGTTATGTAAAATACGCTGATATACCTGCCCTGTCGTACAGTCCTGATTACTGGAAGTATTCGTGAACCCCCACTACATTAATGTCACAGCCTTCCTGCAGTGTTGTAAGATGCCAGACCACTGGCTTCTTTTGGCAAAGTCACTGACTCAATGAACTTTTCTTGTTCCGAGGACTGGAACAGACACTGAGACTGTTCATGCTTTGCTGCTGGAGTGTCAGACAATGAATGCAAATAATAGCACATCATTGTTTGTGTTTATATTAGAACTTAGGCATGCTAATTAGGTTGTCAATGTCTATTGTCTTTTCTCTTCCTACAGAGAAAGATGTAGTCACTTCCCAGAAAGCTTACTGTCAACAGTTGTAGATGAGGAATAACAAGTGAGCAGCAAAGAAGAACACAAAGAAGGTGAAGGAGTAGCAGCAATATGATGACCTAAAGTCTGTTTAAATCAAGAGCAGTATGCTCATTAACTGCAATTGTCTTGGGAATCTAGAAAGATGAGACAAAAAAATTATGACACTTTATTTTGGTATATCAACTTATGTAATCTTTCAGTAGGCTTTGAGCAGAAAATGCAGTGAGTGACTTGGGAAGGCAGATGACTTTTGTTTTGGTTTAGTTAGATTTCTATGCAGTTATTCATTATGGTGTCTGACATGAATAGGTAAAAGGTTTTCTTTATCCCCTCCTACACACCACCCCAGCGAAAAAAAAACCAACCACCAACAACCTTGATATGAGCGTAATAGTGTAAGCCACAATATATGGGTAGTTTAAAATGTTCCTCTCCCCAGCTTTAACCTATGGCTTAATAAATGAAAAATAATATGCACCGAATTGCAAAAATTATGCACAGGCATTCATTTCAAAGTTGGAGCTATTTGGATGCAGCTATAAATGTACCAGTTGTGCCAATAACTAAACAATACATTAATTCTAGCTTTATTGTTGGAGCATTTTACACTTCGAGTATATTATATGCTTCTGATAATAACACTGTGCACTGTGTACTCTTTGTAATTATGGCAATCTGACTAGTTGCTGAGGTTGAAAAAGGTAACTGCCACTAGGAATCTGGAAAAGGGATTTAATTAATACATTTTTGTTATGTAAGAGAGCGCTGTCAAAATTCGCATTTTATGTCGAGTTCAGAGATATGCTAAAATGCTGCCCTTTGAAGAAAAATGCATTCTTATTATTTCAGTTGCATTGACAAAGATTCATGTCAGATTTTATTCCAAAGTCACTATGTCTCATGTGGAAATGTGGGTTGTAAATGGTGCTACTTTGTGCCATAGAACAGAGGTTAGTAGCTTCTGGAAGCAAAGCAGCATAAGGAGAAGCAAGATGAAGGTACAGGTAAAGATTATGTTGTCTGGAATGCGAAATAGGACAATGTCACCCTTTTTTTGAATAAGCTGTAGCAGAAAAGTTCTCGGATAGGATCTGTGTTACTTAAAACTTCAAATTTGAGGCACTACCTAAAGGAAACATCTCTGTTGTGAGACTTATTCCCAGACCAGCCATTTTGGTGGTCATTTCATGTCAGGGCACTGGCAGTGCGTACTGGGTAGCCAGTGTTGCTGTAATTGGCTTATTCTTCATTGAGCAGAGGGAACTATTGTTAAATTCTTTCTGGATGATTCAAAGCAGGGACTTCAATCCCAGGGTGCCAAAAGGATGACTGCCGTAGTTCGCCTGTTGTATCTCCTTCGCTGTAAGAAGATTTCAGCTGGACTGGAGCAAGTGAACAACTGCTTTTTTGCTCTGAATACTGCTTTAAGAATACAGGTTTTAAGTCCCTGCTGACAGTGAACATGGTTTATCTGTTTTTCAAACAGCCAGATGGAAGCACAAGCTCCTCTAAAGACAAATGGCATGTCAGCGGCCAATTGCAGGTAAGATAAAGGATTCCAAAAGCTGTGAATATTGCAGTCAACTACCTATGGCTTATTTTATATCTTTTTATTCCAGCTTCTTTCATCACTTTAGTCTTTGCTAGTCAGAATGTAGGTGATTCAGCTGAATACCTTCACAGAAGTATGATACGATAACTTCTGCCCTATTCCAGTACAGAATGGATGACCTATATGTCTTACTTGCCCTCCTACTCTTCTTCTGTTTCTATAGAACAAGTCTCCCAGTTAGTCTTTCCCATTTCCTGGTTTGATCATCATCTTCTCTCCTTTAAGCTACTGTGAACAGGAACTGAAGATGAAATGTGTATTTATAGGTAGTGTTTTAAAACAGCTGCAATTTCAGTGCTGGTCCAGCCCTCTGATTACACAAGAGGAAGAGCTGTGATGTATACTCTATAATACATGTCAGAGCAAAGAAGAAAATGACATCCTATTAGACGCAAGCAATAGCCAGGAAGTAAAAGAAGAACCTGTGTCAAAAGGCAAAAAAAAAAAAAAAAAAAAATTAAGACCAGAACAGAAGTTCAAGGGTGACAAAGAATAGGATCACAGTTCTTTTCGTGAGTAAATACTTTTAGAGAGTTATTGATCTAGTGGGGGAAAAGCAGTGTATGCTCTCTATTGTGAAATAGCCCTTACTGGGGGGGATACATGGAGAAGCATTATTCCCATTACTGGAAAGCATTTTGAAAAACTGAGGTCTTTTTGTCTTTATTTTTAACATCCACTACCCAAGTCTAAGAATCAAAAAAACTGAAATGCATAAAGATCCTCTTAATGATTCATAAGAAAAATCATGGTCTCACTGTAGTCAGCAAAAACTTTTGCTATTGATTTAACAGGCCAGGGCTTCACTACAGGCTTTGATGTTATGAACAGTAATCTGGTACTTATGGCAGAACAAAATGTGGCAACAAGAAATATCTTGCAAAAGCACCTGTCTTCTGTTCACTTTTACTCCTGTTGAAGACGGTATTGTGGCCCAGTTCTGCACTTGGAGTATGTGGTACCTGATATTTTTTACCAACTGGACTAGTTGACCTGGATTCCTTTACTCATAGATTCATTTGGCTAATGGAAGAATTTGAATATGCGTGACTATAAATGGGTGAGTTGTCTTGATTCCTAAGAGGAAATAATGCACTAAATCTTGTCATTCCCCACCCCCTAACTGCTCAGTTGTTCCTTACCTGTTGAGAGAAAAGTGATTAAGTAGTGAGCATTAAATTTACCAGTGATGCTACAAGAAGGAGAGCATGGAAGTGGAACAGCGCTGGCTCTGTCTTAAGGTAATAAAACAGAGGGGATGAGCAACAGAGAGAAATGTCAGGAAATAGACGGTACCAAGCAGCAAACCTCACTCTGTTCCTGTTAACCTGTGCAGATCTGGAATAATCTCACAGACCTCAATTAAAATATGCTGCTTTCATATTGGCATAAATTGAGTCAAAACCTATTTGGGCAGATCCTGCATGCTCTGTCACTCCCTGTTGTAACAGAGCACCTGCTTATGTACTGCCTTGTAACTACAATGGAATAATTCTGATTATCTTTCAGTATTTCAGGAAAAATATTCACAGAGAGCTGTATCAGAAGGCCACAGTATTTTTCCATAATTCCCCAAAGCCTACCAGACATCTTCAAGAACTCTCAAACGCACGAGTTACAAAATGGAATTTCATTCCTTATATTTTCAGTTGGATGTTTTCAGCAAGTTTTAATGCCTCTTTCACCCAGGACTCACAAATTTCAGTATACTGAGCAGATTCCCAGCTGCTGAGCCATTGTTTGTCTGCAGCTACCACTTCCTTCTCGCTGAGAGTATAACCTATTGTACTTCATTCTGGGGCACATAGCAGACAGCAGCATGCTGAGCCATCATGTCACATGGAGACACTTTAGATCATTCCTTTGTCCTGTTTTGGAGGATGAGCAAATACTAAATTTTTGGCATGGAGGAACCCTTGCCTGTTTAAGCATCATCACCATCCATTCAGGATAAATGCAGCTCTTCTGCAAGCAAGTGGTGCTGGGGGTTTGAAGATGGATAGATTTGCTAGGCTGAATGCAACTTTGAACCATCCATGGAATACATAAGTCAAAGAAAAAGGTCCTTTTCATTTCAGCATTTGCTAATGGACAACTTCCTGTTCCCTGTTCTCTGCTTGGTGTTGCTGGATCTTACACAAAGTATAGTGGCTTGTATGCAGAACATTTCAAGAGCAGACTGTCTGTATCCTTGTAGTGAACAGCCACCTTGAAAGCCATTATATTTCTGATGTACTTAATGAGAAAAATGTGAAACAGATACAGTTTTCTCTATCACATAATGAAAAAGGACTTAGTTTTTATTGGAAGGAAAAGTTTAAGTAAGTTGGAAAGCTTTTAGAAACTCACTAATTGCAAATTGTCACTGAAAGATTCCTTTCGAATTACTGAAACTTGTAAATCAGTGTGTAAAGAACCAAACCAAGAGTAGTATTTGAACAGCTTTCCAGTGCTATTTTTTCTGCCCCAAAGAAATATGTTCTATGTTTCCTTTTCTTTACAAACGCAGATAAAATATTAACTGATTATATTCCAACATCATCATCAAATTCTAGGGAAGGATTGAGGAGCAGACAGAAAGAAAAAGAGGAGTTGTTTGTTTTTACGAGGGTAACCAAGAGCTTTTCCATGTGTATGTTTAATGAATGAATCAGCCTACTTTAGCACACAATTGCTTAGATCGATAATTATTCAAGAAGCAATACTGCCTTGGGAAAATCCATAGTAATAAAAAAGAAATCTGGATGGGCTGAATAACCTTTCCAGGCAGATATTTATCTCCAAATGAAGCTATTTTTTGTAAAGTTTCTCTTCTTTAGAAAATGCATTATTGGATGGTTAAAAAATAATCAGATTGTTAGTGTTTAGAGTCTGAAGTTCAGGGTGGCAGTGAAATAAAGCATTAGTGGATGGTATTCTCAGATGTATAGCTGGGAAGATTGTTAGGTTTTAAGTATAAAGTCAGAGTGGCAATATGAGCTGAATCTATGCATCTGTACTCTAGTGACAACTGTTACCATTACCAATATGAACAGATAGCAGGTTCTAATTAAAGTTACAAGCCAGAGGGAATAGGCATTAAGAAGAAAAGAATAATTCCGTGAATAAATTGCACTTGATTTACTAGTTCACAAAAAAGGTCTAAAAATTAGTATCTGAAAATTACTTTAAATACAGCATCTATCAAACCACAGAACAATAATCAAGTCGACCTAATTAGAACACTTATAACTATAAGCAGCATGTAGCATGTTCTTATCTTGACGTGGGGAGACCAAGTACTCCCTTAAGTGCCAGTTAATCTATTATACAACAAACTTTTGCTAAGACCTAGAAGAAACCCCCTGCAGCAGCTACCTGCTTACTTTCCATGGCAGACTACCCAGAATGTAGCTTCTTGTACTCTCTGCGTTTGCATTAAGAGCAACTTCTGCACGCACACCATGCGTTGGATCATGAGAGGTCCTCAGCAAATTACACAGCACTTTGTAGGAGAAGTCCGTAAATGTAGGTTAGCCTTCTTTATATACAGGTGTCACTTAAACTTTTGCTTACTTACTCTTAGTATTCATTCGGGCCGGAAATCCTTTAACTATGGGACAAACATTGTCTCTGCAGGTAAGTAGCTTCTAGGAGTGGACGTAGACCGGATTCCATAAATGATGCTGAGTACGATGCTGTGCACGTTACCGGCACATCTGGACAGGTGACATTGCCTTGCTGGTACTGACCAGACTTGTTCTCAGGGAAGGGTGTATCATAGCTTTAGAAAACTGGGCTAGATAGTTTATGGGAAGCCTATGCTAAGGCAAACGCCTAACCAGCTTTGTATTGCGAGGTGTATTGCCTGTTTTCTTCATTTTCAGTGGTTTCGTGAGTGGTAGAATTTTGGTCCATTGAAGTAAGTTGGTTTGGTTAAATTCAGTTTTGGAAGCGTGCTTTGAAAATTTCAAGACATACTCGGAATGGTTAATTTCTAGACTGCTTTCTGTAAGCATCTTGTGATTTGGCAATGCTAGGCTGTAAACATGAATTAACAAGTTCGAAGAGTTAGAAATGCTTCACTTGACCAAAGTATTTTGTCACATTACCCAAACAGATGGACACTAGTGAGATTTTTCTGTCTTGTCTTGAAGAGGCAGCAGCTAGCAGTGCTGGAAAGGAGAGAAATGAGAAGGGGCAAATTAATTCTCTACCTGATTTGATTCATATTATCCTTTTATTTTCTTCTCCATCTGTTTGTATTGCCTTTCTCTCCCCAGCTTCTGAAAAAAAGTCCATGATCAGGCTCTTCCAGCAGCCTCTAACGTGCTTAGAAACCTTCACTGTTTTGTATAAACTTGCATGTGTTTGTGCTTTGTCATGGAGATGGCCCTGTCACCAGTTATTTCAGCTTCTGGTGATGCTCTCCTCAGGAAGGTATTTAGCAGTAGCTTCACATTAAGCTACTCCTGCCTGAGAGGAACAGCTGAGTGCCAAGGTCAACATTTGCAGCAGTAACATGACTGTAACACAGCACGGATACTGAAACAAGTAGGCTGCTGCGAGCAGGTCTTCAGTGGCATGCTGAGGGGCTAAGTGTTCCGGCCAGACCAATTTTGATTCTTTGAGTTTCATAGGTAGAAACTGCATGTGGGAAATCGAGGGCCCTAAGTGACCTTGGTGCCATGGTGCCCACCTTTGACTGGTGAGCATCTACACACCGGCCACATGGCACAGCCGGTACCGCAAATGTGGTGCTACTTGGCCTTTCAGCAGCTTCAGGCAGCCCCCTCGTGTGATTGCGTTATGTCAAAACCTGTGGAATGCTTGGATCTGCGCAGGCAGGATGGGTGACCCCTTCACAACACAAACAGTAAACCCAGCGCGGTCAGAACCTTCAGCTGCCATGTGATGAAAAAAATAATCTGGGAGAAATTTTACAGCCTGTTTTCTGTTGCAAAGGGATACAGATGGGTTCACAGAGATTTGGAAAGATTTGCAAATGCAGATCTTGCTGCAATGAGCCAGCTGAAGTATGGGAAGGTCAGCAGGTGGTGCAGAGCTTCAGTGGTGGCATTTACACTATGAAGTTGCACAGACTCACAGGGCTTATATCTTATCTCTAGACAAATTGTAATTGTTGTCAGGACAGTAGATTCAGCAGGGGAGGGAAGGAGCCTCTTAGTAACGTAATGTCTGGGTTATGGCGTTCAGAGGCTGCACTGGTACACGTGACAAGGCAGTGTTACTGCTTGTGGTAGCTGGCTTGCCTTGGCTCCCCTGCGCTGTTGTGACATGGCTGCACACACGGAGTAACCGAACTTGGGATGACAAAATGTCTTTAGTGACAAAAATTCATGTGTCTACAAGGTTAGAATTAATTCTGCCCCTGAAGTAACGCCTGCTATACCTGTGGATGATGTACCTGGGGATTTCAGTGCTTAAATTCTTCCTAAGTTTCGCTTTGAACAGTTAAGTGTTTTTGGGTCTGACATCTAGCAGCTCCACATTTAAGCACATAGCACTGAGGAAACATTGCTGAAAGAGATGTGACTGCTTAGGGCAAGAAAGTTGAGCCTCTCTAACATACTAAAATTAAGTCAATCGTGCAGCTGCTGAGAGCAGAAGGAATGGTTGGTGTACTTTATTTGGATTTAAATCCTTGTAAAAATATCCCTACCAAGAAGCCATTAAAGCAGACTGGTATTGAGGAAGTGAGAGCTAAAGTAGTTGTGCAACAGAAGAGATAGAGTGGGATTAAATGGTGAATTTTTTATTGTGGCAAAAGGCTAATGGTGTAGTGCCCCAACACTCTATTCAAACTGGTGCTATCCGAAAGAGGGGATGAACATGCTATCTGAAAGGTGGCAATATTTGCTGTTAACAGAGAATTATTTCAGTTAATCAGAACTAGGGAAGATTGTGAATGACCCGGGTTAACAAAGTGAATAAATGGGCAGTGTGATGCAGATGAAATGCAATGCTGACAAATATAAGATTAGGCACACATTCAGGGCAATAATTTGAAGTACTTGTAGGCTTTGCAGGTTCTAAATTAACCATAACTATTTAGGTCATTACTTGCTATGGTCAGCTTAGTGGAAAAAATGGTGTTGTGAAGGGATACTATGAAAACAAAAGATGATGTGAGACGATGTGGAAAAAAAAGAAACACAATAGAAAATGCAATTCCATCCTTAAATAACTATTCACCTGTAATTTTAGTCTTGCCCTATCTCCTAAAGCATACAGATAAAAAGTAATTATCTGGACTGGCAACTAAATGATTAGAAAAATGGAGGAGCTTGAAAGTAAGGATTTGTTTAGAAAGGAGTCAATAGAAGGTAGAGGAAAAGTATTTAAAACAATTAGTAGTTTAAAGAATACAAGCTAAGAAGTTTCTATTTACCCTGCTAATGCAAAACAAACAAAAAACACCCAGACAAACAAACAAAAAAAAGCAAAATGTTATATTTTAAGTGAAGGAAGATGAATTATTTTTGTGAAAACCTCCTTAACCTTTGGG
>VWYH01004568.1:171659-189681 GCA_013399365.1 Pampusana beccarii | reverse complement strand
GAGTTGGGACAATTAAGCACTCCCCACCTGGTGATCACAATTCAGGCCAACATTGTTCATGTCATGATTAGAGAGTGAGATGGGACGATCAGGCGCCCCCTGATTATACCTGAAACTCTGATCAACTGGATTGTTGCCCGGTCTTAAGATCTCCTCACCTGGTGATCACATGGCAAGCCGGCATTGTTCTTGTCATGATCAGAGAGTGAGATGGGACAATTAGGTGCCACCTGATTGCATTTGAGACTCTGACCAATGGGATCGTTGCTCAGTCTGGTAAGTGTCAGGGCTGCCTGGTGCAAAATGTGTCAGGAATGGAAAAATACTGACCAAAGTCAATCATTTTGCAATCCTACAAATAATGGTCCTAAAGTGAGACGATTTGAGCTGTCCTGGATCTCGTTGGGGTGTGACTCTGTGTCTCACTGTGACTGGGATGCCTCTCAGGGCCCATTACTTGAAGACTCAATGATTGTCTGTTGACAATTTCATGCAGATTCAATTATCATCCGCTAATTATTTTACAAAGATCGAAGGCCTAATTTTCGGCAGCTGATGATTGTCCTCTGATGAATGTCAATACAGAAAAGTGAGTAATTTATAATACTCATGAAAGGGAAATTTTGGTCGTAGGCTAACATGTATGTGTAATTTGATTTTAGAACTGCTTTTTCTATCTATTTGTCTACTTGTGTGTGTGTCTCTCAGTTTACGACTTTTGTGAGTGTGTGTGTGTTTCAGTTTAAAAATCCTACTGTAAATTTAACATGATTCTTGTGGCTATTTTTGATTAATTGTAACAAATTTCACTTATATCAGTCTGGTAAATCGGCTGTGACACACCATGGGGATGACATGGCAAGGTTGGAGGGATGGAGTGCTAATGAAAACCCTCAGCCTGTTGCCCTGTGATGTGCTGGGTACACTGGTGCACACTGGAACTCTTAGGGAGATCACCCAGGGGCTGCTGGGTTAATCAGAGACCACAGAGGAATCCTGATGAGATACCTCATAGGAGAGAAGGTGGGTTCCCCTAAGAAGGTGACACACTTGACAGCCCAGCTGAAGTGCCTCTACACAAACATACACAGCACGGGCAACAAACAGGAGTTGGAAGCCCTAGCTGGTGCTGCTAGAGAGCTACATCCTAGTTAGCATTACTGAAACTTGGAGGGACGAATCCCATGACAGGAGTGCCACGATCAGTGGCTCCAGGCTGTAGAGACTGGGCAGGCAAGGAAGGTTGTGCGGATAGGTTGCCCTTTAAGTCAAGAAATGAAGAGTTGTTTCTGAAGAATAGCCACAAGCAGGTTGAAAGCTTATGGGTAAGAATCAGAGACTAACGCAATAAAGGGAACGTTGTGGTTGGTATCTCCTACAGACTGCCTCATCAGGTGGAGACTACTGATGAAGCCTTCTTACTCCAGCTACAGGAGACATCACACTCGTACGTTCTCAGCCTGCTGGGGGATATCAACCAACCAACATCTGCTGGAAAATTAGCAGGGTGAGCTGCAGGCAATCCAGAAGACTCCTGGAGTGCCTAGAGGATAACTTTCTCAGCCAGGTGATAAACAGCACTACCAGAGCGGATGCCATACGGGACATGATGGTCACCAACACAAGTGAGCTGATCAGTGACGTCAAGATTAGAGGCAGCCTGGGATACAGAAATCATGCACTGGTGGAATTTGCAGTCCTGAGAGTTCTGGGACAGGTGAAGAATAAAGTTGGGACCCTGAATTTTAGGAAAGCTGAGTTCCAGCTCTTCAAGGAGTTAGTCAAGAGAATTACCTGGGAAACTGCCCTCAGGGACAAGGGGACAGAACACAGCTGGCATGTCTTTAAGGATCTGATTAAGAGATTTGATAATGTGGGGAAATCAAATACCCAGGTTAAGGGAAGGTGTGGGTCGATGTGCATCATTATTTTTTAATATTTGTACGGGATATCATCCATCCCAGGCCACTGTTAACCTGCTATTGAAAGAGCTGTTTCATCTAAACAAGGAAGATAAGATAATCGAAAAGCATGTGAAATTAACCCTACAGGCAGGGGAAAATTGACTACCTCAGGTATCCTAATTAGGATTATAATAATCAAATAGAGAGAGATAATTGCTAAAATCTGATAAATGCAATTAGAGCTTGTGAGGAGATAAGAGTAAATTGAACTAAAGTACAGGAATGTATACAGAGGCCAGAGGAACACCTCAGTGACTACTGGGGAAGATTGTGACAGGCTTCGTTGGCATAAAGGTGATGTATAGGTGAACGACTCTGGAATTCTAATAATTAATTGGCAGCAACAGGGTTTGTGGACCAAACCACCTCTGCCATCCGCAACAATCTTAAAGATCACATCCCAGGGCAGCAAGGAGAAAATTTGAAAGATATTGTATTACCTGGAGGTACTATACTTGTACAATATGTAGATGATTTGTTGCTTGACAGTCAGACGTGAGATTCCTTGAAAGATACTATTTGCCTATGTGCTGCTTTAGCAGAAAAAAGGTAACCATGCATCTCTTTCTCAGCTTCAGCTATGTCAGCAGAAAGCAAAATATTTAGGATTTATATTAAAAGCAGCACGAAGATTAGTAGACCCAGAACAGTTCCAGGCTATTGTAGAAACACCTCCACCGGTAACAAGGAAAAAACTGCAAGAATTTTTAGGCACAGTGGGCTACTGCAGACCCTGGATAGTAGAAGAGGTAGGTAAGCCGTTGACAGAAGCTACTGAGGCAGAGGAATTGAAGCCTATACGGTGGGTCCAGAGAGAGAGAAATATTTCCAAGCTATACGAGGAGCTTTACCTTTTGCTCCGACATTGGGATTGCTGGATTTCTCCAAACACTTTGAGCTATTTGCGTGTGAGAGCAAAGGGGCAGCACTGGAGTCCTTACTCAAAAGCTAGGTCCACACTGATGGCCCTATGGCTTGTTACTCAATGGGATCCTGTAGCAGCAGAAAACAATTCCTGTGTTAAGGTAGTAAAAGGAACAGCAGCTATAATAAAAAGGAGCAGACCACTAGTTCTGGGTCACCAAACAACCATGTCCTTCATGAAGTAGAGCTGGTTCTTAAAAAACATACTATACAAGCATTGTCCCCACAATGAGCACATCATTATGAATTAACAATTTGAATTGAGGATAGTATTACTTCAAAAAGATGTCATGTTTTGAACCCAGCAACTTTACTGCCTGTTCTGTCTGATGGGGAGTCACATGGTGATTGTACTAAGGTAATGTTTCCCTCAAGTGTCCTGTGAAATCAACACCTAGAGTACTCAGATCTAACCCTTTTCACTGGTGGATCTTTGTACTACATGAATGGAAAACAAGCCACAGGCTGTTCAATGGTGAGAAGCATAGAGGTACTTGAAGCAGGAGGTCTACATCCCTCAGTGACTGCCCAAATGGCTGAATTAACTGCATTAGCACGAGCAGCATTCTGGGGATGTAATCTGCAAGTAACTATTTATACTGACTCTCAATATGCCTTTGGCATGTGTTATGCAACAGGTATGCTATGGAAAGAGTGAGGGTTCCTTTTCTTGTCGGGAATAAATATTTCTAATGAAACTGATATCCAAGTACTCTTGGAAGCCATCAAGCTTCCTTGGGAAATTCACTGTCATATGCTGTCCAGCGCATATCACAGGATCCAGCAAAATTAAATTATTCCGAAGACTGCAGACTGATTATGCTGACATGACTCCTATAAGTAGATTTAAGTTGGAAAACATGGATCAGCTCTCAGGATGGGTAGCTTTACCCACCCAAAAATCCGACACTACGGAAGGAGTCAAAGCACTCTTGTGGAACTCGATTTGCAGATGCAGAATACCTGAAACTGTAGAATCCAACAGGGGTTCTCATTTTTCAGCAGGAATACTAAACAATGTCTGTAGAAGTTTAGGAATACAGTAACATCTACATATTCAATACCATCCACAGTCCTCCGGACAGGTAGAAAGAATGAATAGGACTCTTAAAAACAAAAATGCTTGTAGTCAGGTAGGTTTGAAATGGCCAAGATTTTTCTGAATAGTGCTATGGGATATGAGAAGTATCCCTCACCAACCTTTGGGTTGTCACCAGCAGAAATAGAATTTGGTAGGCTTTTAGCTGTACCTGGGACCTTTGTCCCTTCTAGGACCAGCCTCTTAGATGGAGGTGAATGAGTTACCCAATTTGTATCGGGGACACAAAAAGCATCTACAAGAAAACAGGGCACAAGCCAGATTGTTTCAACCAGTAATAGCGGGAACACAAGTACGTGATATCCAGTCTAGAGTTAAAGTAATGATAAAAGTCCATTCTTGCAAAACAAAGTTGGACCCTAAAGTGGAGGGTCTGTAAAATCTGTTATTAACTTCTTACTTTGCTGTAATGGTTGCAGAAAAGGGTTCACCACTCCTCTTAAACAACTGCCCAAAGAACATCAGTTAGGTGGACCACTGCCAGCCCTGTGGGACTCCGTCAATCCTACCTTAGAGACTGAAACCAGGACCATTCCAGCCTACAAAGCCTGAAGGAATCCCAGAACCATGTCATTTTGTGTTCTTTCTAGTGCCACCTGGACCAGGGAGTCACTCACTGCTTGAGCAAGTGTACTATCAGAGACTGTAAATCAAGGACGGTGTCCTGTTTTGGGTATTCACCATCCTTATAGAGCAGTGATCACTGCAGGCTCAGTTGCAAGAGGTGAAGGTTTGAGATGGCATGAGCACAGTTGGCTTTGGCTATCCTGCAGTAATTGTGGCCCATGTCATCATGGGTGATGTATCATGAACTGTTGTAAAGGTTGTTGGGAAAACCATCATCAAGACTGGGATTGGGGAAATATAACCAGAAAAGGTGTAGCAGGATACATAAACTGGTGATAGGCATGCAGGTGCACCAACCACCTGATGAAGAAGAGTTGGTGACAAGACTCCATGTTTTATTATTGGCTTAAGAGTGTCTTCTATATGTTCTTAGGATAGGAGTAAAGAGAACTGTTAGAGAATAAGTTTGATTAACTGCATTGTCTCTGAATAGCCTTGTTTAGCATTAGTAGCTTGGCAGGTAGTAGCTACAGTGGTTGAAGACCTAGGCCACAAGAGTAACTCTCGATGCCACCTAGCCTGAACAGGGTTTCAGGAGGTGTCCTGTTTTCTGCAGACACCAGCCAGAGCAGGGAGAGGTCAGAGAAGGACAGACTGGGGACAGGAGGAGGGACAAAGGGATTGGGGTGAGTGCTGTGATCTGCCTGAGCTCCCCTGGCTATCCCACCACACCATCCAGGCATGACCAGTGCTGCAACTACCAGTCAGAAAACTATAAGAAAATCCTAGTGCATTGCAACGTAGAGTGGGCAGCTCCAGTCACACGCACCAGGACACAGCAAAAGGCTGTGTAGGCTGTAGCTGTGGGGGAACAGGACAGCTGCTGAAGGATCAAGGATGAGGCCATTGGGAAGCAAGGCCAGCGTGGGGGGTGTCTGGAGTAGCTGATGAGTGTGGCTTGGGGGACAGTAGTGATGACACCATTAGTGTTGGTTTCCTGCAAACTGTTGTTTCACTTTCTGTTTCTTTTCCCCTGTTTAGCAAGTAGGCTACTTCCATGATCTCCTGTCCCATCAGCTGCCTTTTTAGGAGACCCAAGAGGTGGATTTGTGAGACGCAAGGACAGAAACTAAGTCTTACTCCCCAGGGGTCCTGCAGGGTTGTGGGTAGCATTGCATCTGCCTATGGAGTCCTCCCACTAGAGCTCCCAGCACCATCCTCTCACTCCCACTGGGGTCCCAAGGCTTTAACCTTACAGTCCCTTTGGAGAAGCATTTGGGGACCCACTCATGCTGCTGGTGACAACCACAGCAAGTATCTGAGGAGTGTGAGAATGAGCACAGGGTGGTCAGAGCAGTGCCAAGGATGCCAGTGTGCAACGAGGCTGAACTGAGGAGCTACATGTGGAACGCAGGGGTGAGGATGAGGATACGGGGGTGTGGACACAGGCATACCCTGAACAGGCTGTGGTCCATGCACTCTCCAGGAGCCAGGGGGGCTGGGAGCAGCCCCAGAACCCAACACGGAAGGAGGGAGAACAGCAGAGGCTGAGGAAGGCTGGGGAAAAGTGGGCACACTGTGAGAGGAAGAGAATGGCGGAAAGGCCCTGACCCTTTCTCAGGGAACTGTGTGATCACTGCCACAAAGTCCCTGCCACATCCCAGTGTCTTTCCCCAGCAGCCCTGCGGCCCCCAGGCAGCACCTTCCTTCGAGCCCTTCACACCTCTCCCTGCCTGCACTGCTACTCCTTGGGGTACTCAGGGGCAGCCGAGTTAAGAGCTGCATATTACAGATTAGGAAATTCCTGAGTTAGAATCTTTATGAGTTGCTAAAGCAGTGAGTTAATGAGTTCATGTGGTAGATGGGTCTGTGCGAAGGGGTGATTGCCAGTTAGTGGGAAACACGTGAGGATATACATAGATACAACAGTGATCCCTCCAGCATCTGGCCTTAGCCACCCAATGTGCCCAGTAGCTGGACCTCAGGTCCCTCTCCTGGTCCTTCCAGTATCCAATCTGGACTTTGGAACACATCAACATGCCGGGCTCCCAGCTCTTGACCATGGTCCCCTCCATGGGGGCTGCTACCCAGCCTTCCCCCATTTGTGTGCCCAGGACCAAGTCACACAGCCAGAGCAGCAGCTGGAAATTGAGTTAACGGGAAGACAGGGTACACTGGCATGCAGAGGTGCCAGATGAGGCGAGGTGAGTGTTCTGGCTGCATGCAGCCTTTATCCCGGCCTCGGGCCGTGTGGCATCATGCTGCTGCACACCAGGGATGCTGCCCAGGGCCACCCACCACAGGACCCCTGCAGGTGCCTGCAATGGGTGCGTGGGCAAGAAGATCAGTACTGATGCCTGAAGCCGTGTTCAGGAAGTGGAATTACCCAGTTGCTGTGCTCCTCATGTCCTCCAGACCTGTCCATCCCAGCTTGCCAAAACACCACCCTGCCCACCCCCAAGCCAATGCCTGCCTCTCACCTCTCCCTACCACAGAGTGGCTTCTTACACCCCAAGAGCACATGGGGTATGGCTCTCTGTCAGGCAGAAAAATGTTTATTTGACTGCATATACAGAGAACGCAAGTTTTGGGAAGGGAGGGCCCACCAACAGGCTGCTGGAAGACACTGGGAGGCACTGGGTGGAAGCCAGGCAGGACAAAGGCGTTTTTCCCAGCCAGGATGCTGGGAGCAGCAGAGAGTCCAGCAGAGAGCCTCTGGGGGACCACCTCAGGGTGAACTCACTCCCAGCACAGGTAGGGAATCACTGGCTGCCCCGGCATGCTCGTGGTGGGGCAGGAGATGGAGTCTGGATATTAGAAACAGGTGGTGGGGCAGGAGGTGGGGTCAGCATCCCAGGTTGTTCTGTCAGACTCAAAATCCCCTGCGATGTCACCCCTCTTCCACCAGCACAGGCGAGTGAAGTCATTGGTGCCAACCCTGCAGGGACACAGAGGGAGGAGATGTAAGGCTGGGAACTGCACCCTTGTGCAGGGCAAATGCACCCTCCCAGTGCCACTCACCCAGCACAGTCCCATCCCCCAGCAGCATTTGTACCATAGAAGGACCCAAAGGACGCCACACATGAGTACCTCATCCTTGGTCAGCCCCACACTGGCAGCAGGTCTGACGGGTGTTCAACACCACAGTGTGGCAGAGTCCAGCCCTGGGGATGTGTAGGGGAACCACGTGCAGTAGGAACAGGAAGCTCACCTGGCAGGTTCCAGTTGAAATTGATGTTTTCACGTGACAGCAGGAGCCAGGTGGTCTTCAAAACCTCATTCCCCCATGCATTCACAAAGCACTGGCCTGTGTATACGGTGTTATCTGTGGGATGAAGCAGGAGTTGGAGGTGAGCACGTCCGGGGCTGCGTGCCAGTGCCAAGCTGTGCCCAAATGCAGGGGACAGCATACCTGGGCTGTCCCTGTCCTCTGGGGATAGCGGTGGTGGGGAAAGCAGGCAGGACACATCAGGGGTTGGGTGTCTTGAATGGACAGATAGCAGGGGACTTAAGACCCCAGGGCATCCTGTGTGCCCTGGGACTGGGAGGTGACACCAGCCGAGGAGCACCGGGGCCAAGGATGGGGAAGCATCAGGGACATCGCAGGGGAGGGCAGAAGAGCATCCTAGTCACCACATGAGAGAGGAAGAGAGCACTGGGGACATCGTAAGATGAACAGGGGAACATTTGGAACAACACAGGAAGGGCATGGGACAAGTGAGAACATGACAGGTAGGGCAGGGAAGCTCTGGGCAATCCACATGTGGGTTAGGGAAACCCTGGGGAAATGAGATGGAAGACATAGGAGCTGTGGGAACATCACAGAGAGGGTAGGGGAGTTCTGGTAGAGCCCCAGGAAGGACATGAAACCGTGGGAGACATCACGGGGAATACAAAAGACCAATGGGAACATTAGAGAGAAGACAGGGAAGGCACAGGCATATTGGGGACATCAAAGAGAGGGCAGGGAAACATTTGGAATATCACAGGGAGGGCATAGGAACTCTGGGGACATCACAGCAAGAGAAGGGGCCATGGGAGACATGACAGGGAGAACAAGAGACCGTTGGTAACACAACAGGGAACGCAGGAGACTGATGGGGACAGCACAAAGAAGGCAGGGGAGCTCTGTGAACACAACAAAAGCTGCAAAAGGAGAGGCACCTGAAAAGCTCCAATAGATGATTAAGCCAATGGTCTGGCTATTCTGGTTCATGCCAACCTGGAGCCCTTTCAATGGGTGTGGCTTATCTGTGATGTAGAAGCCATTAAATTTGCCTTGTTGGTTCACAGACCCAATGATCAGGCTGTGGCCCGTGTCATTAATCCAGGGACCTTTCAGCACACACTGAAGCAGAGGGGAATTGTTGTGCCACAGCACAGCCCGGCCAAGGCCCAGGTGGCAGGAACAGGCAGCCCCGGGAGCTGCAGCCCGCCCGCCACCCTGCTCCATGCATCCCAGCCCTGCATTACCTTTCTCTCAGAGAAACTGGGAGCCACCAGGACCAGGTTGAGCACCAGGAGGAAGGGAATCACTTGCACCATCTCTGCAGTGGGCAGACAGCTGTTGTACATGGGGATGTGCTTCTCATGGGGCCCTGCCGATGTACCTGCTCCATCGGCTTTTTATTGCTGTGGATGCCACCTCCAGCCAGGGCATTGTGCAATCTGGGTGTTTCCAAATTGGCAGTTCCTAGCTGTAGGAGTGGGTGTTTACATGCAGATATTCCCACAAGCACCTGCTAAAACCATCCCTCCTTACGGTGGTACAGACCTACCCTGGGGTCAACAGGCGATCTCAAAACAAGCCCACATTGTATTCTCACCTTGGTTACAAGTGTTCTCATTTTGATCACAAGGGCAATGAGTAGAAACGAGCTGGCCTTCCTCATCTGGTGATTGCTAGACAGGCCAGCATTATATTCCTGCATAGGGTAAAAATGTTCTTGTCTTGATCAAAGGCTGTAAGGTCTTACCCCTGTTGAAACGACTCTCATAGAAGTGAGAAAAGTGTTGCAACATGATGACCTGAAACAATTGCTAAAACAAATACAGACCAGTCAACAAAAAATCCTAATGACCATCCACCATGATGCAGAAGGATACACCACGCCTTATAGGACTGAAGAAAGATGGAGAACATGGATGGTGGGAATCCTGTTGGGATGGTCTCTGACAGCAGAGGGAACATTAAACCTTATACTACACCCTATTGTGATTTTAATGATTCTTGTAATATTACAATTTTGTTCAAATTTCATTTCTATGTCAAAGTTCGGAGAACAGTGGTTGTGGAGTAAGTTGCATTAGCTTCTTGGATTATTTGGTATACTGCTTCTTATAGAACTTGTTTAGAAAATGCTTATCTATAACTCGCTTGTCATAACTTAAGTTTGCTTAGCATAAGTTCTGAAAACTTTGAACTTCTTGACTTCCTGCCTCGTTAAGCAAAAAAGGCCTCAGAAGATAAGGGGAGCTGCATCTCTGGAGGCAAGTAAAGGAACAGAATGGCCTCTTACAGGTGATGAAACAGAACCTCGGTTTTGTCCATGCCAAGAATTTATTTTTCTCTAGCTGTAGGTGCAAAATAGCAAGTGAAGGTCAGGACTTTAATTGGCAGCCTGCTGAATGAAACCCGAGGTATCCGATGAAGAAGAGGGAGACTGGTGAATGAGGAATTGGTTGGATTGTCACAATCCAGAGGGTAGTGGTCAATGGATTAATGTCTGGATGGACACCAGTGACAAGTGCTGTCCCTCAAGGGTCCATATTGGGACCAACACTGTCTAATGCCTTCTCCGATGGCATAGACAGTGGGTTTGAGTGCAGCCCCAGCAAGTTTGTGGATGACACCAAGCTGAGTGGTGTGCTTGACATATGTGAAGGGTTGGGTTGGCATCCAGAGTGACTTGGACAAGCTTGAGAAGTGGGCTCACGTGAGCCTCATGAGGTTCAACAAGGCCAAGTGGAAGGTCCTGCACCTGGGTCGGGGCAACCCCTGGTGTCAATACAGGGTGGCAGATGAAGGCACTGAGAGCAGCCTTACTGAGAAGGACTTGGCGGTACTGGGGAATGAAACCTGGAGATGAGCCAGCAATGTGGACTTTCAGCCTAGTGTTGAGGTTTTATTGCAGAGTGACAATAAAACCATGGCAGATGTATTGTTAACCCCTTCACCCCTCCCCTCCCACTTTAGCCCCCCTCTCTCTCCCCTTACCACTATGGATAGGTGATTGGGAGGGGAAAAATGACCAAGAGAAGAGAGTTGGAAAAATTAAAAACGTTTTACTAATGCTACTAATAAAAATAGAGAAAATAACACAAAATATACAAAACAAATATTGAAAGTCCCAGCAACTGCTCTGGCAGATGTAAGGCCAGTACCCGAAGTCCTGGACTGGACTGTGCAGCCGACCAGAGCTGGATTCAGTCTGTCACTAGGCCTCAGTTCACAGGGACAACTCACAGAGTCTCTCCTGATGCCAGCCATAAGGGGAAAGGGACTAAATCCTTGTGATCTCCCATTTTTATATAAAGTATCACATGAATGGGATAGAATACTTACTTGATCTGTTTCAGTTCACCTCCTGCTTGTNAACTTGTTTTTAACAAAACCAGAACACCCAGAAGGCCCATTGTTTCTTGGGCTGCATGGCCAAGAAGTGTGGCCAGCAGGTCAAGGGAACAGGTTGCCCAGAGAGGTGGTGGATGCTCCATTTCTGGAAACATTCAAGGCCAGGCTGGTTAGTGCTCTAAGAGACGTGGTCTAGTTAAAGCATATTGCAGGAGGGTTGGACTAGATGGCCTTTGAAGGTGCCTTCCAATCCAAATGGTTCTACGGTTCTGTGAGATCCTACAGTCTAATTTTGCAATAGCTCCAGAGTGTTGTAGGGGGAAGGGAGGCTTGGATTGTGGGGTATAATTGCCTGTGGACTGGTAGCATGGCAACTGGCTGGGCCAGCACCTCCCCGTCCCAGGGCAGGGCAGGTCAGGGCAGGGCAGGACAGAGACAGGGGTGATGTCTACCCCTCCATAACAGGAGAGGTAATCAATACTATCCCTGGGGACAGCACAGCCAGAGCTGGCAACCCCCTTGGTCTAGCACGATGCACCCTAGGGTTGCACAGCATTGCACAGCATGGCACAGAACAGCAGGAGCAGGCAGTTCTTTAGCCATTTGCACTGCACCCTAGGGAGGGGATGGCACAGCACGGCACAACATAGCACAGACAGGGTGTGCACCCTTCATCCGCTCACTCTGCACCCAGGAAACAGCACAGCATGGCACATCAGGAGCAGGCAGCCTCCAGCCAGGAGCTGCCCCCAAGGCTACCTTTACCTTCCTGGCAGCAGCGGTGCAGGGGCCAAGCAGTGTCAGGGTGAGCAGGTGGCAACAGCAGAGGCTTCTCATGGTACCAGAGGCAACAGTGGTGACCGTGTGTGGTGCTTGGGCTCTGTTTGTGCGGCTGCCCTGCGTCTGCTCAGCTGTTTTTGCAGTGGAGGGGGCTACAACTTGGCAGTGGCCCATGCTGGGCCTCCTGTCAAAGGCCACCCCAGTGCAAAATGGGCCACTGGACACCACGCCAGACTGAGTGGGGTCCTACTCACTGGGCAAGTTGAGTATCCCAAGAGAGCACAGTGGGGTGGATGGGGCTGTAGTGGAGAAGCCTGGGCCATGGGGGTGTCATGGCAGGGGAGACACACTGGGCTTTAGGCATAGTGATGGGAGAGGCCATGGGATGCCATGGGGCAGGTTGGGGAACATGAACACCGGGCCACAACACAACAGGAGCCGGGTGTGTGTTTGCAGTGAAGCTCTATTATTAGAAGCAGGTGGTGGGGCAGAAGAGGGGGTCTGCCCCCCTCCCACATCTGTCAGACTTGCAATCCTTCACAATGCCACCCTATGGGGACACAAAGGGAGGAGACGTAAGGGTGGGAAATGCACCTCTTGTACAAGGCACATGCAACCTCCCAGTGTCAAACACCCACCTAGTCCTGTGACACCCCCAAGCAGAGTTTGCACCATGGCAGGACCCCCAGGGATGCCCTGCATGAGTACCTCGTCCTCAGTCACCCCCACACTAGCAGCATCTTCGCTAGGTGCTCAGTACTGTGGGGTGGAAGAGCCTTAACATGGAGATGCACAGCAGACCCTCATGTGACGCTGACGTGAGGCTCACATGATGGGTTTCCCATTGTCCAAGTGTGACCACTTGAGCCAGATGGCCTTCAAATGTTCCTTCACCATCTCGTCCATGAAGCACTGCCCCACGAAGACAAGGGTAGAATCTGTGGGATGAAGCAGGAGGTGGAAATGTGTGTGTTCAGGGCTGCAGGTCAGTGCTGAGTAGGGCCTCAGGGCAGAGGACAGCAGACCCAGGCTTTCCCTGACCTCTGGAGACAGCAGCAATCGTGAAAGTGGGCAGGAGAGGTCAGAGGGCTGCGGGTCTCACATGGAGATGGGCAGACAGTAGTGGGATCCAGCCCCCAGGGCATCCTGTGTGCCTTGGGACTGGGAGGTGACGCCAGCCAAGGAGTTCTGGGATCAAGGATGGGGAAGCATCAGGGACATCACAGGGGGAGGGTAGAAGAGCATCATGGTTACCACATGGGAGGCCAGGAGAGCATTGGTGACATCAGAGGATGGGCAAGGGAACAAGAAGGTCAGGGGACAAGTGAAGGTATGGGAGGGAGGGCAGGGGAGCTCTGTGGACATCAGAAGCAGGCAGGGAAGGTATGAGGAAACCACAGGAATGGCAAGAGATCTTTGGGGGCATAACAAGAAGGGCAGGAGAGCCCTGGAGAAATCACAGAGAGGGCAGGGGAGCTCTAGGGGAATCGCAGGAAAGGCAGGGGAACATTTTGGGCATCACAGGAATGACAGGGTGTTGTCGTTATCACTTAAAAGAATGAGTCCTGTCTGCAATTGCTATCCTAAAGACATGCACATTATTTCAGTTTTAGGTCAGTCTGACAAAGATAAGAGTGACTTGCAAAACACCTAGTCAGGGAGACTGAGCTTGCAGCTCTAGACATTTTGGAGCCACACAATTAGTTGAGTGTTGCTTTAACATATATCTCAAGACTGTTGGATAAAGTGTCCTTTAGCTGAACTTTGCTCATTATACACTAAATTGATTATGTAACCAACGTGCAAAGTTGTAAACAATTCGCTCTTCAGGACTGCCCTGAATAATTATATGATTTTGTATATAATGGCTGTTACTTTTCTTGACGGCATGCTGGCTTCATTCCAGCACCCAGACTTGTGCAACTCTGTAATAAATAACATCTCATCTCTGTGTGCTACACTTTGGCTCATTTGTATGCACCCAGGTAAAGAACCCTGGTTTTGGGACAACAGTTGTGGCAACCCTGATGGGACGCTGATATGAGCCTTGTCCTGTCCTGGTTACTGAAAACAGCGGGGAGCTGGACTCCAGCTGGCACCGACCTGTTGAATGGGGACTCCAGCGGTTTCTCTCCCTGGCTGGGTGGTAAGTGGCTCTAAGGTGCAATGCTGCAATCAAGATAACATCTTGAATATGTGTAATCGTGATCAGTTTGCATATTTGAACTCGGTATTTGGTTTGCATATCTGAACTCAGTATTTGGTTTGCATATTTGAATTTGGTTGCATGCACTTGGTATTTGGAATAAATCTCCATGTAAGTCGGCTCATTGAGGACCACATTAAGAGAGACCTGCTACATGCAGATGTGAAAAAGTGTATGCACGCTTGGTATTTGTTTGCATATTCATATTTGTTACCAAAAAAAATTCATTTGGAGAGATAATTACAAAATGGGAACCAGTTCCTCTACCAAAATACTGTCTTGCTCACCCTTAGGATGCATCCTTACGTATTAGAGTAAATTTGTGAGGGCATCCTCCTCCGGTAAAAGTAAGTTTGAAATGGTATTGTACTCAGTTGTGGCCTTTGTATAAATTAGATGAGGAAAAATGACATGAACATGGAATTTGAAGTTACAGTACTATTTTGTATCTGATGTTGTTCTGCAGAAGTTTTGAAAAACTGAATGAAGTACAGTACTGTATGTTAATTTGTTCTTATTGTTAAGCAACAATTCTGAGATCTAGAAAAAAAATTTAAGTTGTTAAACTCTGATTTCTAAGGAATCTTTGCACTAGCTGGAGATATGAAAAAGAAAACTTTATGCTGTGATGGATGTGGAATTGGGAAACATTGTCTTTAAAAGCTGCTAGAATATGGACTGATTTGGATCCAGAAAATGAAAATAAGAGAGTTATGTTTAATATGTTGTTTATTGACATCCATAAGAAATTGCAGAAAGTTGGTGGGGATGAAGGAATGATTCTTGCTCAATTAATTGGAATTGCCTATAAAGTGTATAATAGCAAGAATGAAATGGAAAAGTAATAATTAAATAAATAAGAAAAATGAGAAGTATAGAGATCAAAACCCCAGGCCTCTGCTGTACAGTTTGAGCTTCAACTTCAGGCCTGTGTTGTGCTGCACAGATTCCTCTGCTGCAGGATAAACTCAGCAGCTCATGGTAACAGAGGATCCTGCCAGGCAGCTTCCACTCAGTACCAGTGATTTTGACACGTGCGTGGCCTTGCCTGTGTCTAGAAGTACAGTGAGAAGCTCTCAGGTGAATATCCTTTAGAAACACAGTTGTTTTACTGTAAATATATATATATATTTTGGAAAGCTGACTGCTCACTCCTAAGGAGACACCAGCAAAAGGGGGCAGAACCTTCCCCGATGGCAGATGTATTGCAACTAGAGAGTTGTGGTACTGAAGGAAGAGGACTGGGGTGAATTTACAGGCATCCCCAGCAGATCCGCTGGTTCCAACAAAGCTGGAGAATGAAACTATGGATTTTTTAATAGGCACAGGAGCAACTTATTCAGTAGTAGCTAATTGCAAAGGACCTATTAGCAAATACACCATGCCAGTTCTTGGGGTCATAGGAAAGAAAGAGTGAAGGCCATTTTTGAAACCTATGGAATGCCAAACTGGGAACAAAATTTTAACACAGTAATTCTTGTATATGCCAGAATGCCCTATACCTCTCTTACATGGAGATTTGTTAAGTAAATTGCAAGCTGAAACAACATTTTCTGAGAACTCTGTTCAGCTGCATCTCCCACAAGAAAATGCTTGGAAGGCACAGATCTACTTGTTGCAATTAAAACAACAAAGTGAGCAAGAAATCTCTAAGGAAATTTTGAATGTTGTATTTCTACTAGTATGGGCAGCTGAAGTACCTGGTAAAGCCAATACTACATCGTTAAAAGTAGAACTGAAACAGAACTTGAAGCCAGTAAGAAAAAAACACAATATCCAATAAACATGGAAGCTGTAATGGGGTTAGAGATTTTGATAAACAAGTTAATGCACTGTGGACTTTTGTGGGAGTGCCAATCAGAATATAACACCCCCATTTTGCCGGTAAAGAAGACACATACTACAGAATACCAGCTGGTATAAGATTTGAGAGACATTAATCTGATTGTGACAGATGTCCACATGGTAGTGCCAAACCCATACACTCTTTTGACTAATAAAGCAGGAAATAACATTTGTTTTACTGTTTTAGACTTGAAAGATGCCTTTTTCTGTATTTCATTGGATTCAGAGAGGCAGAAGCTTTTTGCCTTTGATTGGGAAAGCCCTACCACTGGAAGAAAGATGCAGCTTGCTGGACTGGTTTGCCACCAGAATTTAAGAACAGTCTTACTTTATTTGGTAACATACTGGCAAAAGAATTAGAAGCTTGGCAAGTAGCTGTGACTGGGTTGCTGATTCAGGAGGCAAAAGAAACTAACTTTGAGAGAGATTACTGTATTTGTATTGCATACTGTGGCCTCAGTGCTTGAATGATGAGGATACCATTGGCTGCCACCTAGAAGAATGGTGCGGTACCAAGCAATATTACTGGAACAGGATGATGTAAATTTAAAAACAACAACGTTTCTGAATCTGCTACTTTATTGCCTGTGTCTAATGATGAAAATTTGGAGCATGGTCACATACTAACTATTGAAGAAGTCTTTTCCAGCAGACCAGGCTTAGAGGATACTCCGCTGAAATAACCAGAGTGGACTCTCTATACAGATGGGAGCAGTTTTACCCTGGGTGAGGAATGATAATCTGGATATACTGTGGTAAATTCAGAGAACATGACTGAATCACAGCCATTGCTGTCAAATACATCAGCACAGAAAGCTGAGCTGATTGCCTTAACCAGAGCCTAAGAATTGTCACAAGGTAAGAAAGCTAATATATATACAGAGTCTCAATATGCTTTTGGAATGGTATGTGCACATGGGGCGATATGGAAAGAAAGAGGACTTCTGACTTCACAGGAGTCACCTATCAAACATGGACAAGAAATACTGAAGCTCTTAGAAGCTGTTCTAAAACGTAAAGAGGTGTCAGTAATGCACCGTAAGGCTTGCCAGTTTGTCCAATCTGAATTTATACGAGGTAAAGGTAAAGCTTATGAAACTGCAAAGAAAGTGGGCAGTGGACCAGTAATGTATCACCTGATTCCACAAAACCTATATGAGGGCAGATACTATGATAGCAAATGTTAAAAGAGACACAATTAGACCTAAAATGCAAGGTTATGCTAATCAAATAGTGAAATGATGTATGATATGGTGTAGAAATAATAGTCAAATAAGGTTGAAGCCTCCACCTGGAGAGGTAAAAAGAGGGAATTTCCAGGAAAATATTTGCAAATTTGTTTTTCCAAATTACCAAAATGTAATAATTCTTAGTATATTTTGGTGTAAGGAGATACCTTTTCTGGATAGCCTGAAGCTTTCCCGTGTCAGACCAACAAATCTAGGGAAGTAGCAAAGAAATTGTTGAATGAAACCATGCCAAGGTTTGCTGAAACCTTGGGGTTTGAGGCAGGATCTCATCAAATGGAGGCCCACATTTTATAGCAGAAATAATACAGACTATTTCTACTCTTCTGGGGAGTAAAATGGGATCTGCATACCCCTTGGAGACTTCAATTGAGTGGAAAAGTAGAGAGAATGAACCAACCCATAAAAAGCCAATTAGCTAAATTGTGTCAGGAAAATAATTTAAAATGGATAGATGTATTGCAAATTGCATTACTGTGAGTGTGCATTACCCCAAGAGTAAGAGGAAAAGTAAGTCCTTTTGAAATAATGTATGGGGGACCCTATTCGGTAAGCTTGACAGGAAAAGCTGATTGTCATGGTTTAACCTGAGCTAGCAATACAACCACAATAGCCTTTCACTGACCCCCTCCCCACATCCCCCTCCAACAGGGGAGAGAATCAGAAGGGAAGGGAGAAACTTGGATTGAGATAAACACAGATTAATAAAATAACGAAATATGAATACATTACTAGTAAATATAAAATAGAAATAAAAGATACTCAAGGCAATTCCCCATGAACTCCATCCACAATAAGCAGCCAGTCCAAGGAAGC
>VWYH01004568.1:136874-171543 GCA_013399365.1 Pampusana beccarii | reverse complement strand
GCACACTGATCAAATGTATATTTTGGGGAACTAAATGCTCACTGAATGTATGTTGTCTTTGGGAAAAACTTTCTCATCATTACTTTGGTATATCCAGGAGAAAGCACCTGTGCTGTTGCATGTGCCTGTACCTCCCTTCTGACTGGGAGATCAAGTCTATCTTAGGACCTGGAAGGACAAACCTTCAAAAGAGCGGTGGAAATGACCCTGTATGGTATTGCTGGTAATCAACACATCTGTGAAACTTAAGGGAGCTAGTTCCTGGATTCACTACACTAGATTAAAGAAAAGTACAGCGACTGGGTAGAAATCAGAAGAGATCACTCCTTTAACACTAAAACTTAAGAAAACTTAATGAGCTGCACTTGGAATGAAATAGAATCTTACACAGAATTTAATTATATTCAAGGAGATTTATTAATACTGACTGTAGCATTAATATTAGCCTGTTTTCTTTGTAGGAATCTGTTTAAACATGAATCACAGTTACATAAAACTTTGCCTGTTGTATGGTATAGAAAGCTCACAGACTGTTAAATCAGGAGAATCCAGGCACCCAACATGTACATTTTATGATATTCCAGAAGACCATGCAGGTAGCTAACAAGACGGATCGCTGGGTATGCACACTTTCCTGGGAAAATTCAAATAAAGGGGTTCCCATATTAGGAATACCACTTCCCACTAGTATGTTTTGGGACCACTTTTGGGAAACCACTTCGTTTGAATATTGATCAATCTAAAGGAATCATGACAGAGTTAGAGCAGATTTGGAAACATACTACAGTCTTGCATGAGGTAGAAAAAAAAATACCTCTTACAGATGTCAAGGAATGCGGACACGATTGATGTCCTGGATTCCTGATTTACAGATATGGATTCACAGATTGATTGTAGTTTTTGTATTAGCAATTGTTATGTTTGTATGTTCATATGTTCTGCTGCAATGTATGTGGAAGTGTTGTGTGGTGGATGCTGAAAGTGTTGCCTCCTTAAGCAAAAAAGGCCTCAGAAGATAAGAGGAACTGCATTGCTGGGTATAAGAAAAAGAATAAAAAAGTGTGTAAAGGAAGAGAAAACAGAAGAATTTTGGGGTTCATGTCAAGAACTTATTTTTCTTCAGCTGCAGGTGAAAAATAGAAACTGGGGGTCAGGACTTTGATTGGCAGCCAGCCTGATGAAAACAAAGAATTCCAATGAAGAGAGAGACTGTTTGGTGAATGAAGAATTGGCTGGATGGTGACATCCAGAGTGTAGTGGCCAATGGATTAATGTTTGGATGGACGCTAGTGAAAAGTGATGTCCCTCAGGGTCTGTATTGGGACCAGTATTGTTTAATGTCTTCCTCAATGGCATAGACAGTGGGATCGAGTGCAGCCCCAGCAGGTTTGTGGATGACACCATGCTGAGTGGTGTGGTTACAAGCCTGAGGGATGGGAAGCCATCCAGAGTGACTTGGACCAGTTTGCAAAGCGCGAAGTGAACCTCATGAAGTTCAACAAGGCCAAGTGGAAGGTCCTGCACCTGAATTGGAGCAAACCTCCGTATCAATACAGGCTGGGGGATGAAGGCATGGAGAGCAGCCCTATAGAGAAGGACTTGGTGGTACTGGTGGACGAAAGATTGGACAGGAACCAGCAATGCACTTGCAGCCCAGAAGACCAATCGTATCTCGGGCTGCATGAAAAGGAGCACGGCCAGAAGGTGAAGGGAGGTCATTCTGGCCCTCTACTCCACTCTGGTGAGATCCCATCTGGAGTCCTGCATCCAGTTCTGGAGCCCTCAGCACAGGAAAAACATGGACCTGTTGGAGTGGGTCTGTAAATGGCCACGAATATGATCAGAGGGATAGAACAGTTCTGCTGTGAGGACAGACTGAGAGAGATGGGGTCGTTCAGCCTGAAGAAGATAAGGCTCCAGGGAGACCTTATTGCAGCTTTTCAATTTTTAAAGGAGGCTTATGAAAAAGTTGGGGACAGACTTTTTAGAAGGACCTGTTGTGACAGGATAAGGGGTAATGGATTTAAACTAAAAGAGAGGAGATCAAACCAGAGATGGGAAGGAAATTGTTTATGGTGAGGGTGGCGAAATGCTGGCACAGGTTGCCCAGAGAAGTGGTAGAAGCTCTGTCGCTCGAAAGGTTCAAGGCCAGGCTGGATGGAGTTTTGAGCAACCTGATGTAGTTGAAGTTGCCCATGCATATTGCAGGAAAGTTGGACTAGATGACCTTTGAAGGTCCCTTCCAACCCAAAATATTCTATGATTCTATGACATCGAACAGTCTAATTTTGTAGTTGGTCCAAACTGACATGCAGGGAGGACAAGGCTTGGATTGTGGGGGGTATGATTACCTGTGGTTATCTTTATTTGAGGTTCCTCTTCAGTAGGCACCCAGCTTGAGCTGGTGTGCACTGTACCTTGCAAATAAAATACTTATTTAAGAAGAATTTCTGGAATCCATACCTGAATGTCTGCCATAGGAAACCTAGGGAAGATAAACTTCCTGAATAATGGCTAAATACATTACAAAACCTCCCTGTGTATACAGTACTATTGAACCACCTTTAACAGAATAACACATATCTCTTTCTTATATATATATATGTGCGTATTTGCTAGCAAAATGCAAAATATTTCCCTCAAACTATAACTGTAATACGGCATTATCTATTTATAGGTACAGAGGCCAGAGGTGACCACACTACCACCCTGTGGAGGGATGAATTGACTTGTGTCACGGGGTGGGATGTGCTGGTACAGAGCCGCTCAGGGCCACCTGTCACAGATGATTGAATTAAGGTTCTGCTTGCCACAGAACAATGTTTAGATCACTTAAAGAAAATTGCAACATAATGGAGTTTGATGCCAAGGTTCACTCTATTGCTTACTGCATAGAGGAAATATGCCAAGCAAAATCTGGTAAGAGTTGTTTCACAGTGATTTCTATGGGGACAGGTGATGCAAAAGGGTGGAGGGAGGCCCTTCCGTTGAATCACAAGGTTCAGAATGGATGCCCTGGCTTTCTAAACTCCTTCTCAGAGAGGAGTCTAGGTGCAGCTGGATCCAGACTTGATCAATGGTTCATGTCTAAGAGACATAGAGGGTAAGGGAAAACAGATAAGGAATTATACGGCTTTACGGTCAAAGGATTACAAGTGCACACCCAATTCTTTATATTCCTTGGCTACGGTCACAAAGTTTCATCATTCTGCATCTCAACCTGCTTACCTCCGCTCTAGGGGCCTGGTCTCACTTCACTTCAAAGTCTGGATCCTAGGCCTATGGAAGCAAGCTCTTGGACTCTTCCAGTGATCTGTGAGTGATAAAAGATAATCACCATACAGCTACACTTCTTTAGCAGAGAGAGCACAAAGTAGGCTCACCCCGGCTGCCATATTTATGGAATAAAGTGGTTGTCTTGTAGTCAAATCACATACAGTGGGAAAGGCGTGTAGGAGACTCCTTGCACCCACAACTTGCCAGTGTTCAGTGTGCTGTTCTGCTTTCTTGTGGGTTTCCTAAAAGGAGTCTTTGGCTGCGCTGCAGCTCAGGCCTTTACGTCCTTTGGCGTCTGTACTAAACTGCTGCTGGTTTGGCTGGGGCGGGGGGGGGCAGCGGGAGAATGCGTCCACCACACCAGCTGGTGATCTCAAGACAAGGCAAAATTGTGTTCTCACCTTGGTTACAAGTGTTCTTACTTTGATCACAAGGGCAGTAGGTAGAAACGAACTGGCCTTCCTCACGTGGTGATCACTACACAGGTCAGCATTATGTTCCTGACCAGGGGACAGGTGTCTTGAGCAAAGGCTCTAAGTGCTGGAGCATTGAACCTTATGGGACACCCTATCAAGATTTTAGTGACTGTCGTTATACTATGCTTGCTATTCAACTTTTATTTCTATTTCGAAGTTTGGAGAACAGTTGTTGAGGGAGTAGACTAGCTTAGCTTCTTGAATTACTTGGTATACTGCTTCTTACAGAACTTGTTTAGAAACTGACCATATAAATTTGCATAGAATAATGTAAATTTGCTTAGCATAACTTCTGCAAGCTGTGAACTTCTGAACTCCCTGCCTCATTATGCAAAAAAAGCCTCAGAAGATAAAGGGAGCTGCATCCTTGGAGGTAAGTAAAGGAACAGAACAGCATCTAAAAAGCCATGAAACAGTAGGAAGTTTTGATTGTTGTTTAGAACTTATTTTTCTCCAGCTGCAGGTGCAAAATAACAACTGAAACTCAGGACTTTGATTGACAGCCCTCCTGATGAAAACGAAGAGATCCTGCCAAGCACCTCTGTCGCAGGAAACCTGGTTAAGAGATTTAATTATGTAAGAAAATCAAACACCCAGGTTAAGAGAAGGTGTGGATGGATGTGCGTCATTACTTTTTAATATTTATACGGGATATCATCCATCCCAAGTCAATGTTAACCTGTTATTGAGAGAGCTGTTTCATGTAAACGAAAAAGATAAGATAATTGAAAAGGATGCAAAATTAACCCTACAGGCAGGGGAAAATTTGACTGCCTCCTCAGGTATCCTAATTGGGATTATAATAATCAAATAGAGAGAGATAATTGCTAAAATCTGATAAATGCAATTAGAGCTTGTGAGAAGATAAGAGTAAATTGAACTAAAGTACAGAAGCAGTTACAGAAGCCAGAGGAACACCTCAGTGACTACTGGGGAAGCTTGTGACAGGCTTTGTTAATGTACAGGTGACATACACGTGAATGACTCTCCAGAATTCTAAAAATTAATTGGTAGCAATAGCGTTTGTGGACCAAGCCACCTCTGCCATCCACAACAATTTTAAAGATCACATCCCAGAGTGGCAAGGAGAAAATCTGAAAGCTATTGCATTACCTGGAGGTACTATACCTGTACAATATGTAGATGATTTGTTACTTGCCAGTCAGACGTAAGAAGATTCCTTGAAAGATGCTATTTGTCTACGTACTGCTTTAGCAGAAAAAGGTCACCATGCAACTCTAAGATTCAGCTTTGTCAGCAGGGAGCAAAATATTTAGAATTTATGTAAAGAGTAGGACAAAGATTAGTAGACTCAGAATGGGTCTGGTCTGTTGTAGAAATACCTCAACCGGTAACAAGGAAACAACTGCAAGAATCTTTAGGCACAGTGGGCTACTGCAGACCTTGGATCCTAGAAGAGGTAAGTAAGCCGTTGACAGAAGCTACTGAGGCAGAGGAATTGAAGCCTATACGGTGGGTCCAGAGAGAGAAAAGGCTTTCCAGGCTATAAAAGGAACTTTACCTTCTGATTCTGCATTGAGACTCCTGGATTACTCCAAACCATTTGAGCTATTTGTGCATGAGAACGGAAGAGTAGCAGCTGAGTTCTTACTCGAAAGCTCAGTCCACACCGCCACCCTGTGGCTCGTTAGTCAGCTCAACGGCGTCCATAGCAGGAGAAAAATATTCCTCTGTTAAGACGATAGCAGCAACAGCGACTATCATAAAAAGGAGCAGACCGTTAGTTCTGGGTCACCTGTGGAATTATTACTGAGATGGCAAATTATTGAAACTAAGTATCACAGATGCCCTTATTGAGAATAAAGCTATATCCACATCCACATGCATATAAGGCAGATGCGCAGCAGGGAAGAAATCTGCTCTGAATAATTTCGCTCCACACACCTGGCCTGCATTCTTAATTGGTAGTGCCTGAGGAAGCTCAGTGTAGTATCAATTAAAAGATATGGGGGGGGCAGAGTGATACGAAGATATCATGGTGGGGCCCTTGTTGTAACAAGGCGCAAGTACAGTAACCAGACGGTATAGCTGCTGCCAGTTTTGAACGTAAGGTGTAGCTGCTGACAATTTAAAAGGATAAATGTTAATTTCTGCCCAAAATGCTAGTTACTGAGCCAGAAATTTGTCCTATGGTTGAGCTTTGCTCATTATAAGCTCATTATAATACCAAAATACACCTCCATGTTAAAAAATACCTGCCTCCAGCCTACCTTCAAGCATGCATAGTAAGGTTTTTACCTTAAAAATCAAAGCAAGGATTTCTAAACCAATCAATAACAGAAGTATGTACGAGCAGAGTCACTCAAGTTCCACCTAAACACAGAAAATAGTATAAAATACCCTAACAATAGAGGAAGGGTGCGGGGAAGACAACATCACTGAAAAGTCAAGGGAACAGCACACTAGGACTTCTGAGACCAGTTGATGGGCTGAGCCTATTTTCCCTGTCCTCAGGAGGACGCTCTTGGGTAAGATTTGTGCATTTAGTTATCACAAGTTTAGACTTCAAGCTCATATTTTGTAATCATACTAGTAGTGCTATATAGTCATCTTAGAATTTATATATATAGGGTACCAATACTTATTTCTTGCAACTAACATCTTATATCAACTAAAGTGTGTTTTTGCAACTAAAGTGTGTTTTTGCAGACAGTGTATTTATCAACAGCATCTAAAAGAGCTTGCACCTGTTGCCTCAATAAACTTCTGTATTTGTGGATCTAGTAATGTGAATTTCTCATCGAATGTGCCCAGACCTATAGCATAATACGCCCAGACCTATAGTATATGTTATACTATTTGTGCATCTGTGTGACAGATTTGCCATTGAGCACATTAGACTTATAGTGCTGACTTGAGGTGTTTTGCATCACTCAGAATTTCAACCTAGCCACTTTGCACGGGGCTTAAATTCTGCTAAATTACTTAACACAACAGTTACCCAACAACCATGTATGTCCCTTATGAAGTAGAACTGATTCTTAAACAACACAAGGTTTTTCCCCATAAAGATCACATAATTCTGAATTAACAATTTTAAATGCGGATGATACTACTTTAAAAAAATGTAACGTTTTGAACCCCGCAACTTTAGTGCCTCTTTCCTCTGATGGTGAGCCGCATTGTGATTGTACTAAGTCACTGTTTTACTCAAGCCACCTGTGAAATCTACCTCTAGAGAACTCATATCTAACCTTTTTCACTGATGGATCTTCGTACTATGTGACTGGAATAAGAACTATGGGCTAAGTAGTCATGAGAAGCTTAGAGGTAATTGAAGCAGAACCTTGATAACTGTCAGTGAGTGCCCAAAGGGCTGAATTAACTGCACTAGCAGAGCAGTCAGTTGGGAACGTAATCAGTGAGTAAATATTTATACTGACTCTCAATATGCCTTTGACATGAGTCATGCAACATGTATGCTATGGAAAGAATGAGGGCTCCATACACCACTGGAAAAAATATTTCTAATGAGACTGAAATCCAAGTGCTATTGGAAACCATACTGACCAGAAAACTTCTTCCAGCTGATGTTGAGGCTGAAGGTGCACTGCCTGTCCTCAACCAAGTGCTGGGAAATGACAAGGGGGAAGGCGTTTCTGGGTGCTCAGCACAGCAATGTGGTACTCACCAGAGAAGTTGCCCTGGTTGTTGACCACAGATGTGTTCATCCTGGAGCCCAGCTTGTTCTACCACCAGCCAGTCAGGTCACACTGCTGGGGAACGAGCAGATGTGTCCCTGGGGGCTGTGTGCATACAACCTCTCCCCCTGCCCCATGGGCACAGGGACAGCAACAGGGCTGGGGATGTAGACAGGAATGACTGGAGCTGACTGTTGACACGGCCCAGCCTGGGGGTCCCTGGCCTGTGCCCTGGTGTCCCCTGTCAGAGGGCTGTGCCTGGATTTCACCTTGCCCTGCAAAAGCCCCTGCACCCAAACAGCACCTGGTCGCTGCAGGGGACAGACAGAAGGACAGGGAGTCACCAGGGCAGGGCGAGGGCATGTGTGCGGGGATGGCTGGGGACCTGCAGCAGCTACAGGGATTTGGCAGATGAAGGAAGTGAACCTGCCCCAGCAGCAACAAAAAAACCCAAGAGCATTGTAGGTAGGAGCGGGCAGCCCCAGTCGCATGTACCAGGCAAGAGCGAAAGGCCAGTGAACGCTGGGACAGGGTCAGGCCAGGGTGTGCTGTTGCTGTGGGGAAACAGGACAGCTGCTGAAAGATCAAGGATGAGGCCATTGGGAAGCGGGGCCAGGATGGGACAGCTGATGAGTGTGGTTTGGGGGGCAGTGGCAACGACGGCATCATTGTTGGTTTCCTGTAAACTACTGTTTTACTTTCTGTTTCTGTTCCCGTTTAGCAAGCAGGCTGCTTACATCATCTCCTGTCTCATCAGATACCATTTCAGGAGACCCCAAAAGATGTAGTTTGCAGCTGTGGGGGTGGCAAAAGGACAGAAATGAAGCCTTACTCCCCAGGGGTCCTGCAGGGCTGTGGGTGGCATTGCATCCCCCCATAGGGTGCTCCTGCCAGAGCTCCTAGCTTCAACCTCCCACTCCCACTGGGGTGCTGAGGCTTTGACTTCACAGACCATTTGGAGAAGCATTTGGAGATCTGCTTATGTTGATGGTGACACCCACAGCAGGCATTTGTGGAGGCTGAACATGAGAATGACCACAGCGTGGTCAGGGCAAGGCCAGGGATGCCAGTGTGCGACAGGGCTGAACTGAGGAGCTGTGTGTGGAATGCGGGGATGAGGATGAGGATGAGGGTGCAGGGGTGAGGATGAGGGTACGAGGGTGAGGATACAGGCATACTCTGAAGAGGCTGTGGTCTGTGCACTCTCCAGGAGCTGGGGGGTGAGATCAGCCCCAGAACCCAGCAGGAAAGGAGGGAGAGGAGCAGAGGCTGAGGAAGGCTGGGGAAGAGCGGACACACCGTGAGAGGTAGAGGGTGGCGGACAGACCGTGGCACTTTCTCACATCACTTTGTGCTCACTGCCCCAAAGTCCGTGTTGTACCCCAGTGTCTTTCCCAAACAGCCCTGCAGCCCCCAGGCAGCACCCTGCTTTGAGCCCTTCACACCTCTCCCTGTCTGCGCAGCTTCTCCCTGGCATGCACAGGAGCAGCTGAGTTAGGAGCTGCACATTATAGATTCGGAAATTCCTGAGTTAGAAACTTCACGTGTTACAGAAGTGATGAGTTAGTGAGTTCACATGGTAGATGGGTCTGTGCAAAGGGCACTGGGCCCTTTTTCGGCGTTTGGTCTCTTTCCTAATGAGCTGATAAGATACAGCTTAATGTAAAGACAATGTTGTCCTGTGAATTTGAGTGACTGGAACAAACCTTATCCTTTTCTACCCTCCAGCTGATGGGGTGAGTGCCAGTTAGGGGAAATACATGCGTATGTACATAGATACAGAATGGATTCTTGCAGTATCTGGCCTTAGCCACCCAGTATGCCCAGTAGCTGCCTGTGGACCCAGGTCCCTCTCCTGGTCCCTCCAGTATCCATCCTGGACTTTGGAGCACACCAACACTCCAGGCTCCCAACTAGTTACCGTGGTCCCCTCTGTGGGGGCTGCCACCCAACCTTCCCCAATTTGTGCACTCAGGACTGAGCCCCCCACCCAGAGCAGTAGCTAGAAATTGAGTTAATGGGAAGACGAGGCAGGCTGGGATGCAGAGATGCCAGATGAGGCCAGGCGAGTGTTCTGTCTGCATGCGGCCTTTATCCCGATCCCCAGCCGTGGGGCAACATACTGCTCCACACCAGAGATGCTGCCCAGGGACACCGACCACAGGAACCCTGCAGGTCCCCCGAACAGCTGCACGTGCAAGAAGGCACCTGTTGAGGCCTGAAATCATGGTCAGGAAATGGAATTACCCAGCTGCTGTCCTCCCCTTGTCTTCCAGCCCCATCCCTCCCAAACGCCCAAAACACCACCCTGCCCACCCCTAGCCACCACCTGCCCCTCACCTCTCCCTGCCACAGAGTGGCTTCTTACACCCCAGGGACACATGGTGTACAGATCTCTGCCAGGCACAAAAATGTTTATTTGGCTGTATCTGCAGGGAATGCAAGCTTTGGGAAGGGGGGGGGGGCAACAGCAGGATGCTAGGAGGCACTGGGAGGCACTGCGAGGAAGCCAGGCAGGACAAGGCTGTGTTTCCCAGCCAGCATGCTGGGAGCAGCATGGGCGCCCAGCCCAGGACTGAGGCAGCACAAAGCCTCAGGCGGAACAGCAGGGTGCAGGGAGATCCAGTCCCTGTCCCTATCACTTGGCGCGCGTGAAGATGGAGGTGCCAACCCTGCAAGGAAAGCCCTGTCAGCAGGAGGGGAGGCAGGACTGTGGGATGGGAGGGCAGGTTCAGGGCTCACCTGGTGGCTTTCCAGGTGTCCCTGCGGGATGGGACTTCTTCTCTCAGGAGCCACGTGGTCTCCAGTGTCTCCTTCCCACGGCGGTCCACAAAGCACTGGCCCACAAAGGCTGTGACGGAGTCTGGTGAGGTGCAAGGAGGCAGAGGGGCTCAGAGGCAGCACCTCCACGTAGGGGAACCTGAGCCAGCTGATCCTGGCAAACAGACAGACAGACATCCCCTGCCACATGCCCTGGGCAGACAGAAGGATCTCCCTGCCACATTGCCCAGATTGGTTGCATCCACATCACCTGGGCAGACAGATGGGCACTGCCCGTGCCGCGTCCCCTGGACATGACAGATGGACACCCCTCCCAACTGTTCCAGACACAGTCGTCCCCCGCCACATCCCATGGGAGAAGTGAGTGTGTGTGGCTGGTCTGCGGCTGCAGCCAGGGTTTCTCTGGGTGCCTCAGGGGGTACAGGGAACAGCTGGAGGAAAACTCATTCCCAGCACAGGTAGGGAATCAGTGGCTGACCCAGGATGCCATGCTGGATACCGCTGTACCTGCAAACTGCCAATGCATAGTGAAGCCAAAGGTGGGTTGTCCTTTGTCACTGGGGTGTTGCTGGGCCCCTTGCAGGGGCAACACCAGGATCTGCTTGTTGGTGGCTGCCACGGCAGTGTGGTAGGAGCCCGAGAAGGTCCCGGCTGCATCCAGGGCTGAGAGGGTCATGTTGGAGCCCAGCTCATTCCTCCACAGGCCCTGCAGGTCACACTGGAGACCGGGGGTTGTGCCAGTGCCATGGGCAGTGCTGAGCCGGGACCCCCACTGCAGCTTGCAGGGGTGATGGGACATGTGCCCCATGTGTCTGAGGGCTGGAATGGCCCCTCTGCCCAAAAACTGGTACCAGTGGTGTGGGAACTTGCTCTACCAGCACCTCTCCTTCCTTTGGCAGGGCAGAACAGGGCAGAGCTGGGGGTGATGGGTACCCCCCATACATGGGGTAGGTGACTAACCCTATCCCTGGGGACAGCACAGCCAGAGCTGGAAGCCCCCATGGTCACACATGCTGCACCCTGGAGTAGCACAGCATGGCACAGTAAGGTACAAAGCAGCAGGAGCAGGCAGCCCTTCAGCTGTTCGTGCTGCACCCCAGGGGTGGCACGGCACAGCACGGCACAGCACGGCACAGCATGGCACAGCATGGCACAGCATGGCGCAGCATGGCGCAGCATGGCACAGCAGGATCAGGCATCCCTGGCTGGGCACTGTCCCCCGGCTGCCCTTACCTTCCTGGCAGCAGCGGTGTGGTGGCTGAGCAGGGCCAGGGTGAGCAGGAGGCAGCAGCAGAGACCCTTCATGGCGGCAGGAGGAGCAGTGGACGTCGTGCACGGTGCCTGAGCTCCGCATGCGCTGCTGCCCCGCATCTGCTCAACCTCTTTTGTAGTGGAGGGGGCTGTAGCTGGGCAGCGACCGCCCATGCTGGGCTTTCTGCCAAGGGCCAGCCCGGTGGGACACAGGCCACCGGGCACCATGCCAGACTGAGCAGGGTCCCGCTCCCTGGGCAAGGCGGGGGTCCTGAGAGAGCACGGTGAGGTGGTGGGGGCTGTGGGGGAAGAGCCTGGGCCGTGGGGATGTCACAGCAGGGAACACACGCTGGGCCTCGGGGACAGTGACGGGATAGGCCATGGGATGCTGTGAGAGGACGGGGGAATGTGGGCACTGAGTCATGACGTGACAGGAGCCCGGTGGGTGTTTGCAGAAAAGCTTTATTATTAGAAGCAAGTGGGTGAGCAGCAGATGGGGGTCCGCAATCCCAGCATTGCCACTGGCCTAGAAACCCCTGCACTGTCACCCTCACTCCTTCTGTGAGTGCAGGCGGGTGAAGATGTTGATGCCAACCCTGTGGGGACACAAGGGGAAGAGATTTAAGCATGGAAATTGCACCCTTGCACAGGGGAAATGCACTCTACTGGTCCTGAACACCCACCCAGCCCCCTCCCACCCCCCAGCAGTGTTTGCACAATGATAGGACCGCCAGGGGGGCCACACAGAGGTACCCCATCCTCAGTCACCCCCACACTGGCAGCAGCTCTGCTGAGTGTTCAGCACCGCAGGGTGGGAGAGACCCAACCCTGGGGATGTGCAGGGGACCCGCGTGTGACAAAGACAGGAGGCTCACATGGTGGCTTTCCAGTCATCCTTGATGTTGTCCACATGTGATCTCAGGAGCCACATGGTCTTCAAAACCTCGTTCCCTGTCTCATCCACAAAGCACTGGCCCGTGAAGACGGTGACAGAATCTGTGGGAATGGGATGGATGTGAGCACGGCCAGGGCTGCAGGTCAGTGTCGAGCTGTGACTCAGGGCAGGGGACAGCAGACCTGGGCTGTCCCTGCCCTCTGGGGACAGCAGTGATGGGGAAAGCAGGCAGGAGGGGTCAGAGGGCTGTGGGTCTCACATGGAGATGAGCAGACAGCAGCAGGCTTCAACCCCCAGCATGTCCTGTGTGCCCTGGGACTGGGAGGTGACACCAGCCAAAGAGCTCTGGGGTCTAAGATGGGGAAGCATCAGGGACACCACGGGGTATGGGAGAGCCCTGGGGATACTGCAGGGGAAGGCAGAGGATCATCACTGCAGGGGAGGGCATGAAGCATCAAGGACACCCCAGGGAGGACAGGGAACCACTGAGAACAGAACGGGGAGGGCAGGGGAGCTCTGTGGACACAACAGGGAGGCTGGGAAAAGAGACGCACCTGAAAAGCTCCAGTTGACTGTGAAGCCAAAGGTGGGCTGGCTCTTCTGGTTTGTGCGGTGCTGGGACCCTTGCAGTGGTGACACCCGGATCGCGTTTTTGGTGGCTGTCACAGCTGTGTGGTAGGAGCCAGCGAAGTCACCTTGTCCGTTCACAGCCCCAATGGTCATGTTGGAGCCCAGGTCATTGATCCAGCGGCCGGTCAGCACGCACTGCAGCAGAGGGGACTTGGTGTTGGTGTCACAGCACAGCCTGACCACAGACAGGGCAGCAGGAGCAGGGATCCCCGGGAGCCACAGCCCCCTTCCCACCCTGTCCCGTGCATCCCAGCCCTGATATTACCTTTTTCGCAGAGAAGCCGGGAACCACCAGGGCCAGGCTGAGCACCAGGAGGAAGGGAGTCATTTGCACCATCTCTGTAGCAGGCAGACAGCTGTTGTACACGGGGATGTGCTCCTTGTAGGGCTCTGCTGATGTGCCTGCTCCCTCGTCTTTTTATTGCTGCCAGGGCTGCGGGTGGCACCTCCAGCTAGGGCATTGTGCAACCTGGGTGTTTCCAAATTTGCAGTTCCCAAACATAGAAAAGGGTGGTTACTGACAGATTTTCCCAGAAGTTCCGGCTGAAACTGTCCCTCCTTACTCAAGCTTCCCTGGCACCTTGCTGGGAGGCCCTGGCTCCTGCAGTTCAGTGACTGCCAGGACTGATGCTCAGGCGGGGAAAATCCCTCTCAGGGGCTGTTGTCCCTTCTGCCACGTTTGCCACCCCACTGCAGCGTCCGGGTTGCAGAGGGGTTGCAAAGAGCCTTAATCCTAAGGCACCCCAGGGCTGGCTGCAGCACATGGCCTCATCCAGCATCGTCCTGCAAACCCACCCAGAACTGGGCTCCTTCCATGTCTTTGCTTTATCCCACCCTGGTACTGAAGCAGCCACAGATAAGGCTACAAAGGACCCAGTCTCCTCTCCCCTGAGGCTGGCATGAAGGTTTGTTGTTGTTTTTACAAGCTGGCTTTTGTCAGGAGGAATTTTTTTTATTATTAAAAACAAACATTCCCTGAATATCTTGGACTTCACATTTTAATGCTGACAAAAATTCTATTTACACAGCGATTCTTAAATACCTTTGAGTATGTATTTATATAATTCTGCTTACATTCTATTTGTTGCTGGCCAGGAAGGCTGAAGCAGCTAAGTTTTTACCAGAGTTTCTCACCCATTCCTCAAGCATTTTCAAGGCAGTCTCCTAAAATACGTGTGTTTTAGTTTACCCAGTCATCGCAGCAAGAGCTGATGGAGCCCTTTTCACCAGAAAATGCTCCTCTTCTTTAAATGAAGACAAGACGACCCTCTGCAATATCTCAGAAACGCTTCCAAATTTTTGCTTTCCCTTTAATCTCACATTTGAGCTCTAGTTTCTCTCCATTGGTAAAATTCGTCACTACTCAGTCTGGGGAGCTGCATTTCTGCTGCCGATATCTCAACACCCCCCACCATCCTCTCTGCAGGAGCCCCACAGCCACCTTGCACTCCTGCCCACAAGAGCTCCCTGGCCAGAGCTGCTTGTGGGAAATTCCTGCCGCGGTGTTTGCTTCCTTCTGTTTTAGAAAATAACTGTGTGACAAGGTGCGTTGGCCCACACAGCTGGTTGCTGTTTCTTTGGCTGTTTGGTTTTGGGTTTTTGACAGGTGCTGCCTGGAGAGTGGCTGTGGCTCATGGTAATGGGCACGGTTGGTTTGGGAAGGTTGCAGGGAGCAAGAGGGGAAGCCGTCACCCTCTCGCCATCACCCCCTCACCATCACTACTTTTTCATCATCCCCTGTCCATCATCTTGGTTCATGGAGCTCCTACAGAGATCCTATGGCCACCAGTGAGCACAGGGATGGGCAACACAAAGACCCCCAGGCTGTCACCGTTGCTGATGGCCACCCACAGGTTATTTAACACCATAGGTTTACTCTTGCATCACATAAACAATATCGGTGCCATCTGCTCATAACCTTCCATAACCTTTTATAATCCTGTATTTAACAATCCCTAGCCCAGCAGTGCATGTTGCAGGTCCAGCGATCATCTCTATGCTCAAGAAGGTGGGTTTGTTCACCAGTCTTAGCAGAGTCAAAAACAAAACAAGCCAAGAGCTGAGGTATCTCCCAGGGTTTGCACCTTCCAAAGGGCAGCCAGTGAAGCAGCTCGGAGCTGGCAATCATTACCACAGCTAAATCCTGAGGTGCCAGCCTGAGCCCTGGTGTGACAGGGAATGGGCAGGGAGAGCTGGTAGGCAGGGAAAAAGCCCAAAGCGGAAAGTGCTGAAGAAGTTAAAAGTCATCAGGGCCATGGTTTAAACCCGTGCGTGCCAGGGGTCAAGAAAGGGTTAATGAATAATAAGAAAAGGGGTTATTGAGTGATTAAACTTGCTGCTCAAGCTGGGATTGAGTCAGCCTTGAAAAAACAGCAGTACAGGCAAATGTTAGGGAAAGTCATGTGTGTAACCAACGGCTGTCCTCCTAGCCAGCAGCCATACGCAAGCAGAAATTGCTGAAAGCAGCTGCAAGTCTTATCGAGATGATAAAGTTAAAAGAGGACGAAAGGGCAGAAATAGCCTTTGATACAGACTGAGCACCCCAACCTTTGAAAGAAAGTCTGTGGGCAGGCTGTCATGGGGGGTTAAGGAGCGATGCTGATGGGTCACAGCAATAAAACCCAGCCCAATTAGAAGCTGTGCTGGCTTCAGCATGTGCTTTTTTCCCTGGACAGCTGGATTGGGATGTCACCCTCCCTGGAGGCTGCCAACATGAGACAAATGGAGATGGGCAGCCCAGGAGAGCTGCGCTGGTGCCCCAGCACCCCAATCCCCCTCCAGCCTTGCCACGGTGACCCTAATGGAGAGTGTCTCAGTTCCTCTCCATCGGCTGTGGGCTCTGCCGTGGGAGACAACACCAGCCAGTCCAGGGAGGCCACATCCGGGACAACCTGCCCTTCCCGGATAATATCATTATTCCTCTGCCCAGGCGTATCAGGAACGCTCCCCCAGGGAGTGAAGAAAAGGCCATTTATCACCCGCGGGCAGCAGCAGGCCGCGGCGGTGATGCCCTGACTGCACCAGCTCCCAGGGCAGGCAAGGGCTGGTGTGGCAGACAGTCACAGTGGGGAGGACAGGCTGCTTCCCACTGCAGCCCTGAAAGAACTTGGGTGAGGGCTTTAGATGAAAAAAGCTCTAAAGTGGCCAGAAAGAGCTCATAGTCAAACCTTTGGGCAGGACCCTCTCCCACCTTCCCAAAGCCAGACAGATGCAGCTTTCAAAGGCTGCGTAGAGCAGGCTGCTGAGAAGGAAAAGGAAGCAAAACACTCAGTCCTGAGTAGAAGGTGACAATTCAGCCAAGGGCCAGCCCTGGGGCACTGCTGCTCCCCACAGAGGCATTTTCAGAACTGCTCAGATCCTTGCCTTCCCCTGCCTCACAGACAGGAGAGCAGAGAGCAAGGGGCAGGTCTTGCCAGACGTTACATCTTGGGGGTGGCACATCTTGCTCCCCACAAGAGCCAGCCTGCAATTAGGGCTTGTCCCCTCTCTGCATCCTCAGCCCTCCATCCCACCCCAGGAAGACAAGCAGGAACAGCAGTGGCTCCCCAACCCGGCTTGCCCCCAGGGCAGAGAAAGACACACAAGGAGGTGAGACAGCTGGACAAATTTATTATAAATTTAAAATGATTCATCCCCTAAAACATGTTCTGCTGCCCACCCCCAGCACCAGCAGGGAGGGGTGCCACAGAACCAGACCAGGACCTGCTGCTTGGGCTCAGATTGTCATGGGCTGGGGAGACAGGGCTCCCCAGGGATTGTGTCTGCCACAGGCTCTCCTAGGGCTGGTGTCCTGGGGCAGAGTCAGGCTGTGTTTGCAGTGTCACAGAAAGGAGGGACAACTACAGCAGCCACGTGCCTGGGTACACCAGTCCAATGTCCTCACACACACACTTTTTTTTTTTTTGCCCCCTGCAGGTCAGCTCCCACCTTATTCAGTCCACTGACTGCAGGAGAGAGGTCTCCTGTGCTCCTGGGCAAGGTATCAGCTCTGGTGGAGAATGGCTGAGGGTCCTGCAAGCTGTCAGAGACCTGAGCGATGGGGAAGGGGAGGCAAAGGCTTCAGCAGTGCCTCCTTATCCCACCCCTCTCCTCTTCAAGGAGACATGACCCGCACCTCTGATATCCCCTATCGTGCTCAGCATGGGTGGCTGGAGGCCCCCTCGAGGTGCAGGACATGTAGTGGAGGTAGGGAAGGAAAACAGCAATGTGAGTATTATCAAAGAAGGGGAGGGAAGAGTCCCTGCCCACCAGCTGAGGCTCCCCAGAGCCCCTGGGTCCACCCGCTCCGGCTCAGTGCCGCCAGGCTCAGGGGTGGATGGGGACCTGGGAGGGCTGTGCAGGAGCGGGTGCCCAGCTGGCTCTGCGCTCCAGGGCCAACTGCATGCTCCAGATGCTGAGGGGTCGCATGTAAGCCAGTGAGCGGTAGACTTTCTTCTCCCGATAGGCCTCTGGTGTCTGGAAAGCCATGCCTAGTTGTTCCCAAACCATTCTGTAGCAGCCCTCGGCTGTGCGAAAGCCTTCCTCCACCAGCCCCTGCAGCAGTGAGAAGATGACCATTAGCCCATTGACCATGAAAGCACAAGGAGACAGAATAATATAATTGTTTTGGTTGGAAGAGACACTTAAGATCATCACGTCCAACCATTAACCTAACACTGGCACTAAACCATGTCCTTAAGAAACTCAGCTACATGACTTTTAAACACCTCCAGGGATGGTGACTCCACCACTTCCCTGGGCAGCCTGTTCCAATGCCTGACAACCCTTTCTGCGAAGAAATTTTTCCTAATGTCCAACGTAAACCTTCCATGGTGCAACTTGAGGCCATTTCTTCTCATCCTACCACTTGTTACTTGGTAGAAGAGACCAACCCCCTCCATGCTACAACCTCCTTTCAGGCAGTTGCAGACAGTGATCAGGTCTCCCCTCAACCTCCTTTTCTCCAGGCTGAACAGCCCCAGTTCCCTCAGCTGCTCCTCATCACACTTGTGCTCCAGACCCCTCACCAGCTCCATTCCCTTCTCTGAACTCTCTCCAGCACCTCAATCTCTTTCCTGTAGTGAGGGGCCCAACACTGAACACAGGATTCGAGGTGCAGCCTCACCAGTGCTGAGTACAGGGGAGTGATCACTGCCCTGGTCCTGCTGGCCACACTAGTTCTGATACAAGCCAGGATGCTATTTGCCTTCTTGACCACCTGGGCACACTGCTGGCTCATGTTCATCCAGCTGTCAATCAACACCCCATTATCCTTTTCTGCCAGGCACTTTCCAGCCCCTCTTCCCCGAGCCTGTAGCGCTGCCTGGGGTTGCTGTGACCCAAGTGCAGGACCCAGCACTTGGCCTTGTTAACCTCATACAATTGGCCTGAGCTGGTCCAGATCCCTCTGTAGAGATGGCACATGCTGAGGGGTGCAGCATCACGACTCACCTCCTGGATCATGGTGGCAGCCAAGGCATAGACAACGCCAACCCAGACCTCACTGGACTGCACGCTGGAGGTGTCGGGCACCCCATCGGGTCTCATACCATTCACCGCTCCCATGGTGCCACCAGCAAAGCCCATGACATTCTTCTCAAAAATGGTCTTGAGCGCACTGACAACATGACTCTTGGGGAAAACCTGCACAGAGAGAGAGGGCTTTGGGCTCAGCATTCATGCAGACCCCTCAGGCTGGGTCTCCAGGGAGCAGGGTTAAGTTTTCCATTAGAAAGAGGTCAATGCTGCTCACTCGGTAAATAGCCAGCTCAGGAAAATAACAGGAGGAAATGCAAAAGCCCCTTTCCCTCAAAAGACAAAAATTAGAAAAAAAAAAAAGAGGCAGCTGCTCAACAGAAAGACCTTGAACTTCCTCCTAGGGAGGCTGATAGCTCATCCCTTCATCTCTTGTGAGTTTGTTTTGGAAGCCTGGCCAACCACAACATCCTCATCCTGGTTTATGTCCACCACTCCTCACTTCTCAGTCTTGCAACTATTTGAGGCTCAAACTTTCTCCTGGTAAAACCACTGTGCTGTTCTCTCAGCCCATGTGCACCAGCTACAAGAGGCATTGCAACGCCTGCCGTAGGTGGGACACTGGCAAGAAGTGCCCAAAGGACAGTCTGAAATCAGCGAGGCTGGAAGTATCTTCCTGCCAAAGAGGAAGATTATGGCAAAGCTGGTCTGATGACAGTGCATCTTGCAGCTGGCAAAGTCACTGTTGTGGATACCAGCAGGTTTGTTTGGGTAAATGCTGNAAAAAAAAAAAAAAAAAAAAAAAAAAAAAAAAAAAAAAAAAAAAAAAGAAAATGATTCAGCTGCAGCTCAGGGGACAAACAAAAAGAGGGCTTAGTTTTGAGTGATTTCAAAAGCACTTTAATCCTTCCAATTTTGTAATCGGATGCTGATGCAAGAGCTCGTGGTCTGGACCAAGGAGAGTTTGAGGTGAGAGAAGGGGCAGCGTGGGGATGAAGAGGTCGGACTGAGACGCACGAGATGCCTGATGGTTTTCTGCGTCTGGTAAGAGAGATTTGAAACTTTCACCCCAAGTGAAAGTTAAAGACTCACAGGTCAATAGTGCTCACTGGGTAAACAGCCATTTCAGATCATCAGGAGGAAGTAAAAACCTTTCCCCTCTGATAAGGAATAATAAAAAAAAAAGTTGTTTGGAAAACTAAGGCCAAGAGCTCAAAACAGTTACAAGAACAGACTGAAGTATCATGCTGAGTAAGACCTCACAGTAGAAAGAAAAAAAAAGTAACTCCACAAGCCAGGAAAAAATAACCAACCCCAACCAACCCCACCTGAGCAAGAAAACACCTGCCAGACAAATAGAAAGCAGTGGAGCAGCAATGCAGTGAGGACTGCATTCAGATGAAAGCCTCTGTGCACAGCTGGAAGTAATTAAAGCTCTGAACTGCCTTCGTTAGCAGTAACAGAACTAGGAAGTGTCAGCACCGCAGTGGTGACAGACTCCACAGCTCCAGACTCACTGATGTTGTAAGGGGAGGGCTGGCTCCTTGCCATCCCACACCCACCTAACGGCCGTAACAAGAACTTTGCAGGGTGACCAAGATCAGGAGCCATGTCACAGCGCAATGATGACATCTACTTGCAGGAAAGGGAAGAGCCAGGCAGCTCTGAGCTCCTCAGCGCAGGGACCTGCCAGACCTTTCTTGCCAGTCTAGTGCCACCAGAGCCAGGGGAAGCAGGAGATGTGATAACACCAGACTGGAGCTTGCCAAGGCAGCATGGGCAGCCCAACCAGACAGCATTGGTAGGTTCAAAGGAAAGTCAGCAGACTACTTTTATCTACACTGAAGCCAAGCATTCCACTCAGTCATCTTTCCTGACGTGGTTCTGGAGATCAGCTCCAAGCGCTGTTAGGGAGAAGGGGTCAGAAGAGGAGTAGCATGAAGAAGTCATCTCTGGCAGAAGGTTTTGGGGCACAGTTTCTTTCAGGACTGGGGTTACAGCTTTTCCTACTTTGTATTTCATTACTGATCCGTGCACACAGCAGGAATCTGCTAATGAGGTTACAAACAGGAATGATGCCCGCCAGGCAAGGGATCAAAATATAGGGGAAAAAAAAAACCCTTGATGGTCATAGTAACAGAAGAGAGAAGTCACATCTCCAGTGAGCTCAAACCTCTCTAGCCAGCACAGTGCCACCTTCAGCAACAAAAGTCTGAGGCTACGGAAAGGCAAGTGAGATTTTTGGACTGAACCAGGTTTACCATTTCCCCTCAAAAGGGATGTTTGGGTATTATTGCACGTGGTCTGGGCCAGATTCTGCCTGAAGAGCCAGACACAGCCCCAGACCCCCAGCTCTAGGGACCCACACTGGGATAAACACAGGAGGGCACAACCAAGCACCCCTTTCTCGTTAAATCATAGAACAGCTTGGGCTGGAAGGGACCTTCAAAGCTCATCCAGTCCAACCCTCCTGCAATGAGCAGGNGCCCTGCTAAAATGTCTCTCTCCATCTTTCTTATAGGCCCCTTTTAAGTGCTGAAGGGCCACAATAAGGCCTCCCTGGAGCCTTCTCTTCTCCAGGGTAAAGGGCACTGGGTAATGACATCCCACAACTTTCTGTTCCTGTCATCATATTCCATGTAAGACTCATAACAATCCATATTATTGAAAATGCCTGCCGGGCTCAGATCTAAATGTCAGCTAGATTGAACAATGTCTTTATGAGTTTTGATGGGATAAGACACACACATTGACACTACCTCTGTAGTTAGTTTGGTCTCAGAATGCAGAGAATTAGATATTTAGGCATTAAAGCATTCTAGTGGAAAACTATTTTAGCTATTAGCAATCCCACAGGTGCTCCCAGGAAAGGTCACTTGAAGCTCCCCTCCGGTACCAACGGACAGTGAAATGGTACATCACCCTCACACAGCCAGTCATTCCTTCCTCCAGTCACCCAAAGTGTTTTCCTGTCCATCACCACTACAGAGAACTTTGATAATCCATACAATGCTCTCCATTTCTCAGTTCTGTTCTAGGTATTGCATTGCCAGCAGATGCTCTTACCATCCCATCAGACATGAAGAGTCTTCAGCCAACTCTTGTCTTGCAACTGAAGAGCAACAGACTTCAAGGCCCCAAATAAGCCTTAGTTCCCTTGGGTATTTATATAGGACTTTAAACTGAGCAGCAAATTACATGAGGAAAAAGCTTTTTTCCCTCCTGTTTTTAAACAAATGGCATCTTGTCGAGAGTAAACCCCAGCAGGACCTTCCTCCAAGCGTGCCAGAGCTGACCGCTGTTACACACCCCTGATGCACGGCCTCTTCAAGAGCAGATTTTGGCTTAAGGTGAGTTGTACCGATGCGCATCCAGCAACACCCACTCAAGCATGCACCACTGCAGGGGAGCAGGCTGGAGCCCCGGCACCAGCCCCTAAAGCTCAACCCACACCACGTGCCAGCCCAGCTGCTCTCCTCCAGGCACAGGTCCCATCCCGCCCACCCTACACCAGGCTGCCCCTTCTCTTACCTCAAACTCCCCCTGATCCAGAGCACAGGCCCCGAGAAACCACTGCCCAGCACACTGGTCTGACATGATGCTGCTGGAGGTGTCACTCCCACTGCTGTCATAGTTGTAGTATTTACCTGGAAAAAAAAGGCAGGAAAGAGTTTTAAATCCATAGTTTAGGACCCCAGCTCACATGTGCTGTCCCTACATGCCATGCCATAAGGCAGACACATGGTAGCTTTTTCCAGAAGGCTCTCCTTTCTTTCCTTTCCCAAATCACCATACCTTTTCTGTTCCCTCCCTGGTACCTGCTCCTTCCCCTCTCCTTGGAGGGATGGCACGTCCCCTCTTTTCCCCATCCCCTGTAATGCTCCGTGACCCCAGGAACAGCTGTCCCCCTCCCAGGGGACACATGGTTCCCCACCAGTGAGTACCCACCATTCCAGAGCAGCCTCTCAAACGCCTCCTTGCCCTTCCTCAGGATATTCGTGTATTTCTGCTGGATGTCCACATCCCCGAGCACTTCTGCCATCTTGCACATCATGCAGACGGCTGCCAGCCACAGCCCACCACAGTACGCGCTGCCGGAGCAGGAGAGCGGCATCAGAAACATGGGACACTTCTTGGGTTGCATGGAGCTCCCAGAAGATATGGCCACCACCAGCTCTGAGCTACCTTCCCACCCCATGGTCCACCTCTCCAACCCACACCTGCCTCTCCTGCTCACCTGGCTCCATTTACCACCCACGCGTCGTATGTCTGGTCAGCAAAGCCACCATTTTCAATGAGCCCATCGTTATCCGTATCAAACTTCAGCTCCGACTCCATCACAGCCTATGGGAGGGGCAGGAGATGGTCACACCGCCCCAGCTGCCCCTCACGCTCTGCTCAGGAGCATCCATCCTCTTGGGATGTCACAGAGCTCCCAAGGGAGGTGAGAAGCGGGGTATGCCCCATGGTCTGATCTCCCGGTACCTGGCAGACTGGCCACATGTCCCGCAAGTACAGCAAGTCGTGTGTCAGGTAGTAGTCGCGGTACACCTGCAGTACAAACTTCAGGTTGAGGTCCTTCCAGTTGGCCGTGTCGTGCATCAGGTAGGCATTGACACGCTGCCACGGCTCGTCAGCTAAGCAAGGAGGGAGCACATGCAGCAGGGCAGCAAGGAACAAACATCCCTTCTGCTACCCGGGAGCAAGGTCCCAATGGTGCTGTGATCAGACAGCACTAAAACAACACATTGCACCCTGTGTCACCTCCCACTACTGCTTGGCTTCCCTCCATCTCCCTTGTACAAGGTCCATGTAGCACAGTCTTCATTACCACCCCAAACCCCACCCAAGCTTTTCATTCCCAGAAAACAGTGTATTCCACACACCATGTCCCTTCCCCACAGCTTGGGAGTTAATTTCTCTGAGAATCATAGAATCATTTTGATTGGAAGAGATCCTCAAGATCATCAAGTCCAACTGTTAACCTAACACTGGCACTAAACCATGTCCCCAGGAACCTCATCTACACATCTTCGAAACACCTCCCCAGACGGTGACTCATCCACTTCCCTGAGCAGCCTGTTCCAGTGCTTCACAACACTTTCTGTGAAAAATTTTCCTAATATCCAATCTGAACCTCCCCTGATGCAACTTGAGGCCATTTTCTCTCGTTCTATCACTTGTTACTCGGGAGAAGACACCAACACCCTCCATGCTACAACCTCCTTTCAGGCAGTTGCAGACAGTGATAAGGTTTCCCCTCAGCCTCCTTTTCTCCAGGCTGAACAGCCCCAGTTCCCTCAGCTGCTTCTCACCACACTTGTGCTCCAGACCCTTCACCAGCTTCATTGCCCTTCTCTGAACTCTCTCCAGCACCTCAATGTCATTCTTGTAGTAAGGGGCCCGAAACTGAACCCAGGATTTGAGGTGCAGCCTCGTCAGTGCTGAGTACAGGGGAATGAACACTGCCCTGGTCCTGATAGCCACACTGGTTCTGATACAAGCCAGGACACTATTTGCCTTCTTGGCCACCTGGGCACACTGCTGGCTCATGTTCAGAAAGTTGTGTGAGCCATGCACAACCTCTGCCCCATAGCAAGCCCACCCAGACCCCTCACCTGGGTCCCCAATGTCATGCGGCACCACGTTCTTAGTCTTCACCGGCGCCATCTGACCACCCATTAAGTACTGCCGGGGCTGGACATCCTCATTCACCACTGTGACAGCTGGAGAGGACACAGCACAAGGGACATGAGAAAGGCAGCAGGCACTGCAGCAGCAAGCTCTAGGCAAAGGTAGGGCCACCAGCACACCAGGCTGCCCTTTGGGGCTCCTGCTGCAAGATCACAACCCTCTGCAAAGGGCTGAGGGTTCACCAGGTTGCTCCTAGTCTCCTCTAAGCAAGGGACATGCAACTGTCACCACCCCCTTAAGGAAGGTGGTGGCAGCACCCAGGGCTGGGAGGGAACCCCAGTAGGCTCAGCCCTCCTGCAGTCCAGCAAACAGCTGTGTTCTACCAGTGGCTGGGCCACCACCAAGCAGCCTCCAAGCCCACCCAAAGCATCAGGGTCTGCAAACAGCTCGGTGGTTCTCCTTCACAAGGGGCATGGAGAGAGCCGGTAAGACCAGGGACTCCCCCAGGGCAGGTAGAGTCAGCTGTGCACCCCCAGTGCAGCAGGAAGTCATCCAGTGCTCGACAGAGAGGTGCTGAAAGGCAGTAGCATTGGAGGTTTGCAAGTTCTGGGCCTGGCAGAGAAGCTGGATGGGAATTCCATGGCACAGATTTCTATAGCAGATGCTGTCCCAAATTCTCCTCTTCCCTAGGTGAAGACATCATCAGGCACCATGCCAGGGCCTCTGGGTCACTCACCAATGTCATACTGCAGGCTGATCTGCAGCTTGGGCCACAGCATGACGAGAGCAAAGGAGGCGTAGAAGTGGACATCATAGGTGTTGTACATCCGGTACTCCTGGCCTGGAAGGACCGGGGAGACAGTGAGGGATGTGAGATCTGCTATAGGGAAGGGAAAGGAGGAGCAGGGCCTCCTTCCCACATGGGCCAGGAGGGTGGAATCTTTCCCAGCATGGGCAGGGGCTCCCATCAGAAGTGGTTTTTATTCTCTATATTTAGCATGCAGGGGTCTGGAGAAGACCTTGTGCCATATCCTACAGGGCTTGGTCCTGCAAGGGGTTTTGCTGGGAACAGCACTGCTCGCTACCCATCAGGGTGTGAAAAGCATCCCCATGGCAGGTTAAAAACCACATGATGAAAGCAACAGGGAGGGGCTGAGTTGTGACCATCCATCACATCCCTATGAGTTACCTTCCAAATAAGCAAACCTTCCATACTCCTGCAGGACAGGGAGGAGGTTGGAGAGGCCAGACCCTGCTGGCCCCTGCAGGTCCTCAGTGCAGCAGTCTGGGGGCAACTCCACCCAGATGGTGCCCCCATCCGTCAGGAAGTACAGCTCATTGAAGAGGGCCGACTTGTACCAGGAAGGCAGCTGGCTGCAGGCAAGAGGGAGACTCAATCACGGTAGCCAAGGTGGAGATGCTCCTGCTCTGGACCAGCCCCAGGAGGTGACCAGGAAGGCGCTCCTGTCTACCCTACCTGTTCTCCAGGATGGGCTTCTGCCACGCTTCGATCTTCCTCTCCCACTCCTCATAGTGTGTCAGGGCATGGTGCGACAGGGCAGGAGCGGCATCACCTCCACTGCCAAAGAAACGGGTGTACCGCCTGCCGAGAGGGGTTTGGTGAGTACACCGTGGGCTCAGGCTGGGAAGCACACACAGCCACGGGAGAGGGGCTGGACGAGAGTGAACACCACAATAACACGACTGCTAGTGCAGGGGTGTTGAGGGGCACGGCTGGGGAGAAGGTCCCCTCCGTGAGCTGGCAGGGCCACAGCCACAGGGAACAGGTGGCACAAGACTCCCCAGGTGGCAATCAAGCCTTGGGGAAGGAAGAAGGGGACTTTGGAGACGTGAGCCAAGCCCACTGGAGACAACCCACCCACCCACCTGAAGTGCAGCTTCTCCTTGGAGCCAAAGTGGATACCGGGCATGTCCCAAGCCAGTGCCAGCTCCAGCGTCCTGTGCCCCTGGGCGGGTACCCTGCAGCTGGCACACACTGCAGCTGCTGTCACCTCCCCTTTCTCTGTTGGGCTGCTTTTACCTGTTAGGACAAAAAAAAAATATTCACAAGTGGCCAAGGAAGCCTATGGAGGGTGAGTGATGCTCCAACAGGCCCTGAGGGGGATATGACTATTCTGGCATGCCCCAGCCCCTTTGCAACCTGGAGGGCACATCCCCAGGGTTTTGAGGGATGACATTACTGCATGTGAGTAACTGCTTTTCGCAAGCAGGAAAAAACACCTGCCATGGGCGGAGGAGTTAAAAAAGTCATCAAAGCAGAGGAACAAATCAGGCAGGAAAATCCACCAGGCATGAGTGGAAGGGACAGAGCACCCCATGACTTTGTAACTGCACTGCACTCAGAGACACTGTGTGTGACTTTGTAGTGACAGTCATCGTTTCCAGCTTTTTGCAGGGTGCTTGAACTGTGCCTGTATGTAAGTAAAGCCCTGAGGCAGCTGGATAATTATACGCTAGTCCTGACATGTGGAACAGGTAAACTCATTAAAGCAACAACTTTATAGAAGCCCAGATCCTGACTATGATAATGTCTGGCAAGCACGAAGGAAAACCACATCCCAGTAGCCTGGAGAACTCTGAGTGCATCCGGGCAGGAAACTTAGTTTTCCAGAAATATTTATGTAAACAATTTAATTTCATAATTTAAGCTTCAAGAAGTCTTGCAAAGGCCCAGTGCCAGCATCACTAGTTTGTCAGCATCATCCATGTTCAAAAGCTAGCAGACACTTTAGGCAAATGGTCACCTTTAATCGCAGTAAGAGGTTAGCAGCAAGTGCTGGGAGATGCCACCCTGCTTCAAGACTTCTGCCAAGGAAGTGAGCAGACAACTGAGGATGATGCAGAAGTATCAAAGGAATACCAGAGACCTTCAGGGAGCCGATGCAGTAACAAGAGAACAGTAAGTGATAGCAGCATCCAACCCAAAGGACTGCAAAATGCCCAGTAGAATGAATCTGACAGGGTCCAGCTCGCAGATCTGGTAATGGGAACTCAGGGAAGGTGGCTGGGCATCACCCTGGCTACTCAGCAGAAATCTCAGCTCAGTATGTAAGCCCACACAGACTAATGAGATATTGACATGTGCAACTAATATAGCGGAGAACAGCCTCAAAGTGGTGGCAACAGCTTTTTTTTCGCTTGCATGCCCTGTGCCCAACCACCAGCACGGCCACCTGTTCCTCCTGCTCCCCTCGAGCCAGCCCACAGAGGATGGAGGGGCTCACCAGCAGGGGAATCCAGCTGGCCGTCCTGCAAGAGGTCCTGCCACACGTCTCTGCCCGATCCTGCTGGATTGAATGCTGTGAGGTGGGTGACTCCCACGCCAACCTGGGGAAAGTAAGAGCATCATCAGGAGTTGGTACCTTTGAGGAACAGACGCAGGGCCACCACCTCCAACAGTACCAGGATCCCAGACTCATCCCCTGCATGCTACCCAGCAATGCTAACTCTAAACCTACTCATCTGCTGCCCTGCAAGCTTCATCCACTCTCTCCTGACACCCACCCCCAAAGAAAGTGGCCTTGGCAAAATTTTGAGGGTCGTAAAATACTGGGACAGGTTGCCCAGAGAAGTGGTAGATTCCCCATCCCTGGAGACATTCAAGGCCAGGCTGGATGGGGCTCTAAGCAACCTGAACTAGCGGAAGATGTCCCTGCTTATGACAGGGCAGGTGGAGTAGATGACCTTTGAAGGTCCCTTCCAAACCAAATTATGCTATGATTCTATGACTTCAAGTCATTCCCTCATGCCTGCCCCAGCAGTCAGGCAAGTGCTGAGGACTGGTGCTGACCCCAACCCACCACACACACATCCATGCCAGATGCCTGAAAGCAGCCACCCCACATTCAGCGGGGCTGTACAACCCCCCCCAGCAGGAACCACACCACCAGTGCCAGCTCTTTACCTTCTCCCGGGCGGAGATGGCGAAGGTGAAGGGGTTGACATGCGTGCAGTGGTGCAGCAGGACTCCAGCAACCCGCTCACCCTCATTCTCAAAGGTGAAGGGCTCATTCCAGTGCCCTCCACTCCTGTCCTCCTTTGTTCCCATGCCATTCTGCAGGCTGAACATGATGGAGACATCCACGTCCTCATCCCTCCTGTTCTCCACCTCCCAGACGAACACTCCCACTGGCAGGCTGGAGTCCTGGCAGAGACAGACAACACTGTGTACAGGGCTGGTGCTCCACGGTTAGCCACCAGAGCATCACTTCTGCTGCTGGGAAGACCGTGCATGATGCAGAAGCAACAGCACTGCCAACAACTTGGTCTCCAAGTCTGCTGCCAAGCTGGGGAGCATCGGCACAAGCAGAGAATTTTAGAGGGCAAGGTAACACAAAATTCAGATCACAAGCCCTGGGCTAGCAAACCCCACAACGGGCGACGCACAGGTGGAAAGCAGCATTTACAGCTCAGAGGAGTGTCTCACCACCATCTACTCAACAGGCTGATACAGGCTCACGTGCCTTGCTGGGGTAAGAGGAAGGTCAGGCTTGTTGGCAGCGCAGCCTCCCGCCTTTGCCCGGGGCTGTAAGTGAGCAGGAGCAGCATGCAGGAGCAGTGAGGCATCCCTCACTGCTGTCCTGGAGCTTCCGCATTGCTGCTGGGGTTTCTCCTGCCTGGGAGCATTGCTGAGCGGAAAGACGGGAAACGTTGGGAAAGCCAATCTAATAGGCAGCTCTTCCCTTGGGGAGGGCAGACAGAAACCAGCTAGAACACTCTCAGGAACACCCAGCCAACAAACTAATTCACTGCTCCAAAGTGAGGGTTTCCCGAAATGTTACCACTGGATCCTCCAGGCAGTAAGGTCACAGCTCTGGACCTGCCACTCTGGGTGCAGAGGAGCTGGGTTTGTTGCAGGACAAAAGACAGAGAAGAAGTAGTACAAAGAGCCAAAGCACAGGTCAGAAGGGAAAGAAGCAGCTGCCAGAGCCAAGCACAAGGAAAAACAGATAACCCTTCCAGCACCAACTGCCCCAGGAGGGGCAAAACCTTCCAGGGTCCCACTGCTCCACACCTGGCAGCTGGCACTAGGGACAGGGTCTTACGACAGGAAAGACCAGGCTGGGAAAGAACAGTAGCTTTCCCATCCCTGGAGCCAAAGATGGCTGGGCCGGAGGGGCTCTGAACAACCTGATCTAGTTGAAGATGCTCATGGGAGGGAGGCTGGACTAGATGAGCTTTGAAGGTCCCTTCCAACCCAAACTATTCTATGATTAACAAGGCGGTAAGCCTGGAAGTCTTCAGGCAATGCTGAGCTGGGCAGGAGGGACAAGGAAATCCTCTACTGCAGCATGCTGGGACACACATCCAATGTTCAGGGGTCAAAAACCCACCAGTTTCAAGCCTCTGCTACCCAAATGGGATGCACTGAGCTCACCCAGCCAAGGGCCTGTCCTGGGAGCATCTCATAGGACAGCCCTGTCTCTGCCGTGGCAATTCTTTCCCCCTCCCATACAAGCAGCTCTGTCAAGTCCCTGTCAACCTGCTCCACAAGAGCCGTGCTGCTGCAGCACAGCGTGGCCTGGAGTTCCCACAGAACAGGTTGCAGCCGATGTGGAGCCATCACCTCCTTACCTTGTAGTCATGGGGGATGACAGGAGAGATCTGGCGGCAAGTAAGCACCACGTTTTGCCCTGGGAGCTCGTAGACCATCCAGGCACGGGGATACAGGGCGTGGTAGAAGGCGTAGTGGCCACAGTAGCCCCAGTTCCATCCCTGCAGAGTGCTGGGTCTCTCCACAGACAGGACCTGCTGGTAGACCGTCTGCCCCTTGCAACGCAGGCACACCGTGAACTGGGGAGAGGAGCACAGGGAGAGAGTGAGATGAGCGCAAGAGCAGAGGTCTCAGCACCGTTCACATCACCCCTCGCAGACCCCACAGCACCTACCTGGTCAGCAATGACTGTTTCGTAGTGATAAATGCCAGGGTTCAGCTGCCAGCGGCAGAACTCGCCCCGCCAGCCACGGGTGATGGTGCCTCCCCCGATCCCGCCCAGTGGGCACCCTGGCAAAGACACCTGAAATTAACACCCTTGCTCCTCTCTATGGTGGGATCTGCCCCACAGACCCCCACATTCAGCTCCGGGGGCCCTTTGGCACTGCCCGCACCCAGAAGTCACTTGACCCGCTCCCCACCTCCTGCCCCTTGATGGGCCCATGTGAGTCCCTTCCCACCCAGCACACTGGGCGTGACACCACCCCAGTGCCCAAACTGGAGGCTGACCATAGATCTGCTGCAGAGGAACAGCACACAAGAGGTCAATGAAGGCAGGTTTCTTCTCTATCCGGGTCTTCTTGTACCACCACCTGAAGTATCTGCAAGGGAAAGAGAGGTATCAGAGCCCATGTCACTGGGCAGGATGTGACCAGCACGTGTTGCAGCTGTCCCTCTTGTAGAGATGTACAATGGGAACCTGTGTCGCAGGTTGTACGCAATGGCAGCCGCTGCCATCCACCCGCGGCGCAGGTTGGTCAGCAGGCAGAGCACAGGCAGTTCAGGGCTGCCTGCAAGGGCACAGCACAAAACCAGAGTATCCAACAGCCAGTTCTTGCAGGGACAGAAGGCTCTCCCACATGCCCATGGAGAAGTGGGAATACACACAAGGACCACCACGATCACCTCTGTGCCTGGTAGGGCACGTCCTGCTAAGGAAGGTCTGAGAGTGGAGGCACAAGCCCAAGGAAGCCATAGTCAGCTCTTGGGATGCCAGCCTTACCCTTGCACGTCCCCATTGTCACACACAGCCTTGCCACATTCCAGTGCCACATCCACAGGGGTAGGTGGCACAGGGCAGCCTTGTCCTGGAGAAGGTGATGCTGGCTGTCTGCAGGATCCTGGGGACCCACCTCTGCTCACATACCAGAAGCACAGCCAGGCACTGCCCATCAGATAATTTCTGACCCAAAGGCCTGGGAATCGAGAGACACACAAACAGGAGTACACTTGCACCTGGGTGTGCCAGCACCACTCCAGGCAAGAGGATCAGGGCTGGGCTCCGACTCGGCGCTCGTAAAGGATTGGCTTTTGCTAATGAACCGCCTCAAGTTAAATCTTCTATGTGGTGACAATTAGCATATGGAAAACAACTACCAGACCAGAAGAGGTTGCCGAATTTCCGCCAGCAAATAGACAGGCAAGACCCAACCAGCAGCTCTGGGTGCCAGGAAGCCCCGCAGCGGGCAACATCCCTGAGCTACCTACAACCACTGACATTGTATTGCCAAGAGGAGAAACCCACCCCAGCCAGGAGCCCACAGCCTGCCCCATTCCAATGGCTCGTGGGATGCAGAGCCCAAACAATGGACAATGGGTGAGCACTGATACCCCTGAACATGTACCCCCAGGAGCAAGGGGGAGAGGCTCTTCCATGACACCCCCTGTTCCTACACACTCCTCCCCAGAAAAAAAAAAAAAACAAAAAGAATCACACTTGCCTTTTCAGCTGCATGGTCACTGGACATTCACCTTTATTCGCCCACATCTAAAGTCCCCAAATCCCTCTCAGGGAGACATTTTCCAAGTTGCAGTCTCACAGGGAGAGCAGCCTGCTCTCCACTCCTATGCACTCACCCTCATGTTTGACTGTTTTAAGGACATTTTGCCTGCAGAGGTCCAAGGCACCACGAGAACCAGCCTGTCCTGCATGACTGCCCTGAATCAGGGCCTGCTGCTATCTTTGAGCTACATCTGCTGCCACTGCTCTTCTCCCAGCTGAGACAGCCCAGGCTTTATGCTGCTGAGGCAAGGTTTTGTCAGCGTGCTCCCTCTCTCTCAAGGAAATGATTTTTTAATTTATTTTTTTTTTTAACCCAGCATCAGGGAACCAGCGCAGCTGCTTCCCCAGCAGCTTTCTGATGATGAGAAATAAGATACCCAGGCAGAGCGGCTGCAGCACGGCTCAGTGGGCCATCCCAGCACCTTGGGAAAGAGGTGACAGAGGGATTTCAAAAAGCAGTTTTTCCACGAGCACACAGCAGGAGAGGTTTGAGATTTATAGCAGCCACTACCCGAGCTGTTTTGCCATCTCAGCAGCAAATTCTTCCCCTACCAGCTTCCTCCAAAATCACACAAGCAAAAAGGAAAAGGTGTTGGATGCCCAACAGCTGGCTATTAATAGCTCTGCCAAGAGAAAGTCTTCATGTTCTGCAGCATCGAAAGCTCTGCCAGGGCCAGAGAGTATTTCTTTCCCTTTGAATTAGCAGTGGATTTAAAACCTGTCCAGACATCACCCAGTTGTTCTGGATACATGGCACGGCACACCAGCCACCTCTGTGGAAACCCACCTGCACCTCTTCTCCTGCCCCTCCAACGCCAGCAACCCACCTCAGCCCAAATGTTCGCATGACCTTTTCTTTCCAGATTTGCAACTGTGGGTGTCCTCTCGCAGGAGTCAAACCAATGAGCCCTAATTAACAAAAATCACAAATCAGGGCTATCAACAACACCGGTCATGCCAACTGCAGCAGGGGCTGGTACAGCAGGAGAGGACACCCATCAGCCAGAGGGTTAACTCAGCACAATGCCACGTCAAACCAGGATGTGGTGGCTCCCCTGCAGGTCCTAGACTTCCTCAGCTGGAGACATGCAGCAACCCCAAGGCACTTCCAGACACCTCAGGAGGTACAAGCACCTGCACCAGGTGACTCAGCATTTGATGCACCAAGCCATGCCAGATTTTTTGAGCACCTCTGGCACAGAGGCCCCAAAGAGAAGGGCTGCTGCTCACCATGGGTCATCTGGGAGAGGGCACGCCAACCTACAGGGCTCCAGAGGTTCAGATCCCTGCACTGTGCTGTGGGACCAAGCTCCAGGCTCCTCTTGCAGCACCAGCACCCAGGTTTCATCCAGCTGGCTGCCTCCACCAGGCAGACACACGGCTGCCCACCAACGCCAGGATCATGTAGCCTCCCACGCAGCCTCACATCCCTGCATTAGCTGCTCTTTGCCAGCCAACACCATTGCCCTTGGGCTTAAATTCAAACCCAAGCAGGTATTTCTCGCCACTCTGGCCCATCCTCTCCTCTACCCTCTAGGCCGGAGTCTCCTTAAAATGAAGCTTTGCTCTGCACAAGTATTTTGAGATCACAGCCAAATTACTGCCTAAATTTGTACAAGGAGAGGATACAGTGGTTTGAATATTAGCTTCTTCCTAAAAAACCCTCAAAGCCTTTTTCTAGGACCGATACAAGACACTTCCATCCTGAGACCCCAGTGAGAACAGGCCAGGAGTGACCTCCCCAAACTGGCATGAAGGCGATCACCTCTCCTCCCTACTCACCCCACCAGAACTTCATGCTTTCCCACGTGCTCAGCTCATCCCAATCTGCTGTGACAGCTTTTCCAGCCACTTATCTCCCGCTCACAACCCACATTCTGCCTTCCTTGATGCCCAGGCTCACACTGGGGATGTCTCAGGTCAGACCGGCGTGCTTTGCACCCCTGAAGCGATCCGCTATCTCATCCTCTCATCAGGCTTTGCAGGAACCAGCTTTGCAAGCAGCTGCCTCTAAGAACATCGAGCAGGAAAAAAGCTCAGAAAATGGAGGCAGGAGAGATAAAGCAAGCATAAGGAAATAAATTGCACTGTCATCAGTTTCAATATTCAAAGTACACAAACACCACCAGCATGCAGGCAGCAGTTCTAAAGGTTAAAATAACATGCCTATTTCTCACACACATTTTTCCTGGTTACTTTCAGCTCACGCTAACGCAAATTCGGGAGAAGTGCCCATTCCCAAACCTGCCACAGCACACAGCATTGCAAAAATCCTCACAATTAAACTCGAGTTTAACCTCCATCTGCCAAAAGTCGCCTTATGCAAGGGGCCGAGCACCTGACAGCGGGAAGATGCGGCAGTGCTGGGCACCGGCAGCAAGCCTCGGGGGTGGGAGATGGGGGTCCATCCCCTGCCATCACCGCTAGAATCGATGTCCCAAGCCCTCCCAGATCCTGCTCGGTTTTGCTAATGAACCGCCTCAAGTTAAATCTTCTATGTGGTGACAATTAGCATATGGAAAACAACTACCAGACCAGAAGAGGTTGCCGAATTTCCGCCAGCAAATAGACAGGCAAGACCCAACCAGCAGCTCTGGGTGCCAGGAAGCCCCGCAGCGGGCAACATCCCTGAGCTACCTACAACCACTGACATTGTATTGCCAAGAGGAGAAACCCACCCCAGCCAGGAGCCCCAGGGAGTGTGAGCTTTGGGTGCTGCCCCTAAGCCAGGTTCAGACCCTCTGCACCAGTGCTGGCGCCAGGCAGGCGGGTGGGTCCTGACAGCTCGGAGCGGGAGGACAGCGGCTCCCTCCAGCCCGCGGCCTTCCGCGATCCGCCGTGCTCTGCCTTCCGCGCACCGGGGCACCGCCGCTGCCTCCCCGGGCCGAGCCGCCCTCAACACCGAGTGGCTTAACCGCGGCGCGGTGCTCCCATACCCTACCCCCGGAACACCCTCTTGTCCCCCCCACCTCCCGGAGTGTTCCCGGGCCCCGTTTCTCCCCATCCCCCGCCCCGTACCGCAAGCCGAGGCCGACGTGCCGCAGGACCTCACGGAGCGACAGGTCGCCGGCGCCGTAGGGCTGCCACGGCTCC
>VWYH01004568.1:85736-136827 GCA_013399365.1 Pampusana beccarii | reverse complement strand
CGCGCCCCTGGGGCACGGGCGCCCGGCGCGCCGCCGAGCGCGTCCGGAAACCCGGACCCGCCCCGCCGCCGGCTCGACCTGCGATCCCAACGGCGCCCGACGGAGCGGCGCCCGAGAGCTCCCGAGAGGCGCCCGAGCGCTGCCCAGCAGAACCCGAGAGTTCCCGAGCGTTGCCCGAGAGCTCCCGAGTGAACCCCTAGCACTGGCGAGCCGTGCCCAAGCTCTGCCCGAGAGTTCCCGAGCGATTCTCGAGAGTTGCCGAACGATTCCCGAGCGCTGCCGAATGATGGCCGAGCGCTGCCGAGCGTGCGCCGAGCGCTGCCGAGAGTGCGCCGAGCGTTTCCGAGCGACGCCCGAGAGTTGCCGAGCGACTCCCGAGAGTTGCCGAGCGAGCCCTGCACCCCGCCCTGCACGTCGGGAGAGCCGCGGAGCGGCTGAGGGGAAACCGGGCCCGGTGTGGCGCGGGGCGGCGAGCGGGGTCTGTGCGGGGTCTGTGCGGGGCGGTGAGTGGGGCCGGGGCGGCTTGGGGCGGGGGATGCGTGGACGTGCGGTCCCGTGTCCCCGGCCCTTCTAGTGAGCGTTTACTTCTGTGTGTTTGCGGCCTGGGCCTCCTCCGGCCCCCTCGGGTTGTGGGCGGCAAGACGGTCCCTCGTCCCCCGGGGTATATCCTGACCCCCCCACAGCTGTGTGGGGCTGAGTGAGGTGCGAGGGTGTTTGTATGTGTATGCTCAGGGACGTGTGTGTGTGTGCAAGGCCACGGGTTGTCCCTGACCCCCCCGCCCCGTGTTTGTGCAAGGCCAGGGCTGTCCCTGACCCCCACAGGTGTGTGTGCTGTGTCCAGAGCCAGGTGTCCCCTGACCTCCCCGTGTGTGTGTGTGCCCAACTGCTGCCGTTCCCCTCTGTTACATCACCCAGCCCTCTCTCCATGCCCGCTGTTGGGTGGGTTTTTTTGGCAGGTTGTGCAGCAGGGCTGTCCAAGCCATGATCGAAGTGTTGGCCAAGCTGGGCCGTGGGCCCGTCTTTCTGGCAGGGGAGGTGCTGGAGTGCGTGATCACTTTCACCAACCCGTTATCAGCCTCGTCTACCTCCGCCAGCAGGTATGGCAGCCCACACAGGTGGGCTCTTCTGTGCATAAAGCCTCACATTGGCAGAGCTGTCTGGGTCCCTTCAGAGGGAACTGCCCTCCCTCCTCAGCAGCCAGGTGAAGTCATGGCTGGGTTGTGGGGTGATGGTGCCAGCTCAGACACTGGTGACTCCTCTGTCCAGGGTACTCCCTTAAGGGTGCTTTGTGCCATCACTGTTTCAGGGCTGAAGCTGAGGTAGTTATTCTGGTTGTCTACCCTCAAGAGAGAAGCTAGAAAAAAAATATGCAGTTTAAGATGCTCTTAACTGCCTCTCAGGTGAGCCCTCGGTGACAGGGTTACTGGCAGATAATAAAGCCAAAGTGGGTGTCGAAGTGGGATGTCTAGTTACACCAGGGTAGCAGCCTCGCAGGGTAACATCCAGACATCCCGATTTCCTGTGTTTATGGAAGGTGCTCTCTCTGTCTGATGGTATGCAGTGTGATCCCTGCCTCCAGAACTGGCAGGCAAAGGGGCCAGCACTGCCTAGAGCCAGAAAGAGGCAGCCTTCTCTGGCAGCATTTTCTGAGGCCCAGCCTTTGAGCGCTGCCTCTCCCCTTATCATAAGTGCACCCAAAACAGGTGTTGAGGAAACGTAAGAAGTTGGGAACTTCCTATATTGGCTCACAGTGGGTGACTCCACATCATAAGTTGTCACACAAAGCCTCCATTTCTGCTGAGTGTGTGGCCTTGTCTGATTCTCCAGAGGATGCAGAGTGCTTCCTCATCTTGAGCCCTTCCTGGGATGTGTCCATTTCCAGCCCTGTCAGCTTCAGCATCTTTTCATCACCAGTATGCATTCCACACGTGATTGTTTTGGTGAACCCACTTCCAGTGCCTGCAGTCTCAGCAGCAGCAAAGCAGTCTCTTGTTATTGGCACCGTAGGGCTTCTTTGTTTATTGCCTTCCTTAACTTTCATCTTTTCTTCCTGGTTCCACTTGTCTGCTGAATTCAGCTTTCAAATATAGCTGTGCATAAGCATCTACCTTTTTTTTTTTTACTCTACCAGAGTAAAGTCTTGTGTGGTGACAGTGCTGTTTTTCCTGTTTCTGAAATGTGTGGGGCTGCAAAGGAGCAATTTTTGGAGGTTCACAGCACAGCTACAGGAGCTTCATTTGGGAACTTCAGGCATGTTGTGGTCCGTAGGAAACTGCTGCTTGAAAAGAGGAAAACTTCTTAAAATAAAAAAGCAGGTGACCAAACTGACAAGACCTGGCCAAGTTGTGTGAGTGGCAACAAGTAGATCAGCTATTTGGAAACTGAAGCTGTGAGTTGTGTAAAGGTAGGAGCCAGATCAAAGCACAGTTACTGCAAAGGCGGATAGACCTGTCAGGAATTAGAAGCTTTTGGGGGCAGCAAAAGCTGCAGTGCAGATGGAGGAACTGAGAGGCTTGCATTTCCAGCACAGGGACAGAACTGAAGGACAGTAAGTAAATGACAGAAAGTGAATTTGATTGTGGTGTACAAAGTGTACAAGAAATGAAATTCTTCTGCCCAAAGGGCTTATGGGCTTACAAGAGTTGTAGAGAGAAGTGAGAGAGAAGGGAAGTGACTTCAGCACCAGTGCAGGATCCTTCTGCGCTCTGCCAGCTGGACAAGCCAGATCTGCCAGTAGGAAGTCACATGCAAATTTTGTTTGGGCATCTGTTTAAAAAAAAAATAATAAGACAATCCAGTGGCATATTATTGGGCAATACTGAAAAAAAATAAAAAAATATGGTGTTTGAAGATACTATAATCCTGCTAAGCTTATATGAAATTAGAAAACATCTCTTTAAGTAGGACCATTTCTCTGTTTCTATATAGCGCATACCTTACAACAGAAGACATTACAGCTGCCCCTACGGAAAAGCCGTGCTGGTACTTTTGAAGATAGAGAATTATAATTCTGGTGTTAGACGTAACTGGGTAGAGTAACCAGCGCGTGTTTGAGTAAAGGCAGCCAACGCATACGAAAGATCAAATGGCGAGCTATTAGTCAGCTGAAACAAATGCAGCACGCCTTTTTCTCTGGTTTGTCTAGATGTTTAACTGCTCTGATGTGTCACATCAAGAGATACCTGTGTGCCACAAAAAATCCCTCTTGCCACTTAAAACTTTGGTGTCAGTGCTTACTAATCAGATCATGATGTTAGAAAACACCAGAGGAAATGTACACTGGCTAAATTAATGCAGCTGCTATTGAAACAAAAAATAGATGAGGGCTTTGGAAACTGGAAGGTGATGAAGTGGAGAGGCCTTGGAGTTCTGCTCTGCATGTCACTTCTGGCTTGGGATTTAGCTTTTTGTGGCAAAACGGCCTCTGCCAGGCCTGCTTCGTGCGTGACAATGAGAGGTGTCCTCTCAAGAGTGCAGTCTGGCCAGTCCCAAACCGTGCGTGAGGAGAAAGGTGACCAAGGGAGTAGGACTCTGGATTAGGTCTCGGGACACTGGACCTCAGCGTGTTTGCTGGAAGATCCCTGCGGGGTTCTGCACGGGCAGAAGGGGTGGCTGCTGACCTGCGCTGCTTTGCTGTCTCCTGCCACACGTGTACAGTGGGCTTCTCGGGACAGGGATGTTTCCTTGTATCGTGTCTGTGCTGTGCCCAAGGTGTTGTGGCTCAGACTGCAAATATTGCTGCTAAACAAGAGCACACAGGCCACAGAGTCAGGCCTTGGGTGAAACTGCTGTCAGCAGCTGGTTGAAAGTGGCTTCGGGTCAGCATCCCAGTTTGAGCTTGCTCCGAAGGTTTGCTTGGAGCGGGGGGCTTTGAGAGTGGCTTCAGTGACAGTGAAGCAAGGTCCTTTTTCCTTCTAGACAAGCAGTCTCACATGGAGCTGAGCAGCAAGAGCTGCTCTTATCCTGATTTGTACTTGGTGTGGTCCAGGTTTAAAGCATAGACATGAGTGTTGCCCTTCTTTGCCCTCAGTGAGATGCTGGCGTGGGCCAGCGCCCAGATCCACTGCCAGTTCCACACCAGCGAGAACCGGGTAGCACTCCCTCCTTCTGATGGCATCAAGCATGACGTGCAAGCAGAGAACGAGACAGTCTTTGTCCCCAACAGAGGTGAGTGCCACCCTGGGTAGGGGTGGTGGGAGCACAGCAAGCAGGAATCAAGCAGACTACAACGTATGTCTTGAGGGCAGCACACATAGAAGCGAGCAGGAGGTCCATATTGCTTTCTTCATGTTATTCCTGGTTGATGGCTGCTGCAGGACCTTGTTAATACTGGGATCAAAGTGGCACTAGCTTGGAGCGAAACATGAGGTTGTCTGTCTGGATTCTTTGGGAATGCCTTATGATCTGATGAGGCCATGTGATGTGTTTTCCTTTGCCCTTTCCCCACCCCGTTCCTCCCCGTGAGGCTAAGGCCTGGCTGGCCTAGGAATGATCCAAGGCTGGGCAGCATTCACATGGTTCTTCTTCTCTTCCAGGAGAGCGGGGTCAGTGTATCCTGTCCACCCCACCAAAAATTCTCTTCTGTGACTTGCGACTGGATCCCGGGGAGTCAAAGTCCTGTGAGTCCTGTCTTCTTTTCCCCTGCTCAGAGAGCTCGCTTCTGGGAAGCCCTGGTCTCAAGCTGGCTTTGCAGACCTGAGCGCTGCAACAGGGAGACTCTGGTGCTCGTGGAAGGCAAGGTGCTTTGGTGGGAGCGTGAGTGCTAAGGAGCTGCATTCCCCAGCCTGTGAGGGCTGCGCACTGCAGCGTGTCACTTAGTCCTGCCCCTGACCCATGTCCTTTGCCACAGGTCCATTGTATAGCTGCAAGACATAAAATGTTTTGAAATACCTGTTTGCAGCTGAAGGAACAGTTACACATACCTGCATTTCCCTGCATTTATTTCTTCAACCACACTGCAGTATTCTTGGGATTTGGGCTGGCATCCTCAGAAGGTCTGTGCTTCCTCTTCAGGTTGTGGCTGTCCCAGAGATCCCAGAGTCCTCTCCTTGTTCTAGTGTTCCTGCTGTAGAAGAGAGCACTTCTCATCTTCTCTGCTCAAACCTCTCCATGTCCCCAAAGTCCTCAAATGGTATCCTTCCAGTGGGTCCCCTTTAAGCCCTCCTTCATCACCACTTTACCTTTTGCTGTTGAGAAAAATTTTCATCCTTTTCACAAGGCATTTGCAGCAACTCATTTTCCTTATTCCAGGCAGCTTCTTCTATTGGGGATTTCTGCTGGAGTAGGCAGCTGTGGAAATACAAGTATGTGCTGTTGTCTCTCGGTTGGTGGCTGTGTGCCCCAGCCTGTCAGTTCATGTTGGATCGCCTTTGCATTCCAGCGGCCTGTGGTCCAGCAACAGCGTAACATCAGCTGTTGCAGGCTGCACACGGACAGCTTTCTTGGGTTGTTCTAGGGATCCGCTGGGAATGGTTCGCAGAAACCTCTCGAGTGGCAGAGCAAAGGGAGCAGAGAGGCAGTGCCTGTGGTGGAGTGAGGTCTACTGGAGCATTGAGCTCTGGGGAGGTGAGAGCAGAGGTGCAAGTGAGAGCAGGAAGACCTGAGATGTGATGTGCTGATTTTGAAGCTGGGATCTCCTGCTTTTCTAGGCTTGGAGGGAAAGACAGACCAACCTGGCTTGGCTAGGTGGTTAGCAGCATGGGGCGGTGCTGTCTGGGGCTATGTCTCCTAAACGTCTCAATGGGACGAGAGGAAATGCCTGGAGAAAAGGAGACTGAGAGGAGACCTCCTTGCTCTCTACACCCACCTGAAAGGAGGTTGTAGCATGGAGGATGTTGGCCTCTTTTCCCAAGCAACAAGTGACAAGATGAGAAGAAATGGCCTCAGGTTGCACCAGGGGAGGTTTAGGTTGGATATTTGGAGAAATTTTTTCACAGAAGGGGTTGTCAGCCATTGGAACAGGCTGCCCAGGGAAGTGGTTGAGTCACTGTCCCTGGAGGTATTTAAAAGACACGTAGATGAGGTCCTTAGGGACATGGTTTAGTGACAGTGTTAGGTTAATGGTTGGACTCGGTGATCTTGAGGGTCTCTTCCAACCGAAATCATTCTATCTGAACGTGTTTAGTTATTTACATACTATTCTACGTGTGAGGGAAGGGAGCTGACTCTGCCACATCGGAGCCAAGGTCCCTTGTGCTTTCTGAAAGTGGCCGTGCCAGAGATGAGGAGGAAGTATACGTTTCAGCTGGCCTGAGGCTCACCTGGATTCTCCTGCACTCCTTACTGCTGGCAGGTGTGGGGCTGGAGCATCCATTCCCGGGGAGCAGGGGGAATTCCCTTTTCCTGGCACATCCCCAGCTGGCTCAGCAGTCTCCTGGCGAGCAGATCAGTGATGACACTCCAACATCCAGGTGGCTGGGATGGATTGAGAGGATTTCCTTGTCCTCTGGCTTTGCAGGCAGAAGCTGTTCAGCCCCCAGCTAAGCTAGCAATAGTCTGTCATTCCCAGGGATGTTTGCTGTGTGTGTCCACTCTGACACTGGGTGACAAACAAGCAGCCTGCATCTGTCTTGCACTTGGATGCCCCTCCATAGGAAGGACACAAGCTCTTCTATGCTTTGAGGTCCCTTGGCTGTATGTCACATCCTTTCCTTTTGGTTGTGAGATGCAGACATCCATAGCATGTGTCATGTGCAATGCTGCTGTGTCTGGCACTGGGCGTTTTAGCACTGAAACCCCAGTGTCACAGCCGCTGCTCTGCCAGGCTGCTCACACCAATACCATTGGCCTGCAGTGCTGCTCCTCTCACATGAGGCTGCAGCTGGCACTCTTGCAGATCATTCCTGGGGGTTCCTGCCAGCTCTGTGGAGGCAGAGTTAAGGCTGTGTGGGTGTGTATCCTAATTCTTCATTTCCTGTTTTTCAGAAGTTTTGAGTTTTGCTGCACAGTTTGGAAAGTTTAAAAAAAAAAAAATCTTAATTCTGCTTCAGCAAAGTACTGTGTTATTAAACCGTAGCCAGAGCTGGCACGTATAGCCGAGGTTGTGTGAGGCTGTCTCTTGATAAAAGGCCTTGTTTTCAGTTGCCAACCAGCTTATTCCCAGATATCTTCCCCTTGTTATGTTGCCTATATGCTGAAGTTGACTCATCCTCCCATCCCTTTGACAAACTGCCAAGACTGAGCTCTTTAAATTTGTCACCATAAAACATTTTCTCAAGCCCTCAAGTCATTTATGTGGCTGTTTCTGCCTCCTCTCCGGTTTTGTAATACTTTTAAGTATTCAGTAGATCACAGGGAGGGAAGGAAATGGAAGCAGCCTGGACACGAGCCGGGAGCCAAGCCAGAGGGTACAGCGAGTGGGTAAGGAAGACATCCGTAGTGCCAGGAATGTGCTTCCTCCTGGGATATGCACGGAAGCTGGGACTTCCCGAGTCTCGGCATTCCTGTGCCAGGTAGCAAACCACCCATCCTCCCCAGACAGTGGTCGTCTCTGCTGAGATTATCCTTACTGAGCATGAAGGTCTTTGTGAGCGCTCTTGTTAAGCCCGATACAGGGGGTTAGAGCAGTCTGCTTCCTTCCTTGGGAACAGCCAATTTTCTTCCCTGTTGGGACAGTCCTCAACTTTATCTGCACACAATCCAGCAGTACAGCCTTGTATTTTAAGGTATAACAGCCTGTGGATGCTACACAGTAGCATGGGCTTTTTTCTTCCTTCCAGTTCTGTGATTTTAAATCTAGAAGTTATATTTAAAATGTAACCCTAGCTTTTAATCTAAGCCTCAATGTTTAGGATGTGCCAGACATGGGGAAGGATCTGTGGTTTCACAGCAGGATGCTGCCCTTCCTCTGGCAGGGTATATCTGCGTCACGGTGAGCAAGCCAGAGAGGTGGAGACTTTCCACAGTTTGCTGTTTGCGCCTTTCTTATTATACAGCATGCGGTTTGGGAAGGCTGCAGAACTGTTCACACTGTGTCGAAAAGTGTTGGGGTTTGTGTGGTGGCCAAGGGGCTTTGAGAGGGCTGAATGTGGTGTAAAGCCCAGCCCTGGCATCTCAGAGGTCTCGGAGTCAGAGGCATTGTGGTCTAAGTCATCAGTCTGTCAAGGGACATACGCCACAGGTTGTTGTGAAGGTCTCTTAAGTGTTTCTTGGCCCTTTAGACATGGTGCTTCAGAGGAAAACACAGGAAGAAACTAATTTTTGTTGCTGAGTTTGAGGTTTGTGTAAAGCGAATATCAAAAGAGGCATGAGGTATTGATCAGCACCTCTGCCACGTGGGTCAGAACCCTGAGGAAACCACAGCGTGTGACTGTGAAAGCGGTGTCCCAAGGAAGTGCGCAGAGGCAATTCAGGTTGAACTCGTGATGAGTAAGTTTAGCTCTCGTATGTTTGTGTTCCTGGATTTTACATCTTTCACATTCTTTCGTGGCAGAGTTTGTGTGTGTGGTTGTATGTTCTGGAAGCAATGTCTGGATGACCGTGCATGTGATGTGAGAAGAAGTGCACTGGTGCAGGGAGGCCGGGGATGTGCTTGGCCTGCTGTGGGAAAGAGGGGACAGCAGAAAGCACTTGGCACTGTCCCTACCTCAGCTCTGCTGCTGGTCCTAACCCTTGGAGCAGGAAGCCTGCAAGTGACAGCTCCAGGAGCTTCCTTTTGCCCTCAGAATGCAATATTTTCTGCACTCCTTGCAGATTCGTACTGTGAGACGCTGCCCATAGACGGCCCTCCTTCTTTCCGGGGACAGTCGGTGAAGTACGTGTACAAGCTGACCATCGGCTGCCAGCGCGTCAACTCCCCCATCAAGCTCCTGCGCGTTCCTTTCCGTGTCCTCGTGCTGCATGGTAAGGCCACGCGCTGCCCTCCCTGCAGACACCAGCTTGGCTGAACCCTGCCCTGCTAACGCTCTTGCGCTCTCCCCAGGGCTCAAGGATTATCAGTTCCCACAGGATGAGGTCGTTGCACCCTCAAACCCTTTCCTGGAGGAAGAGGAGGGCTTGAAGAAAGACTCTCGCCTGGCTGACCTGGCAACAGAACTGCTTATGGTGGCCACCTCCCGACGCAGCCTGCGTATGTCATATCCCCTGCCAGAACCCGCTGTCCTAACCTGGGTGTGAAGGACACACAGCTCGGGGCTTGCTGCAAAAATCTCTCCCTGGCAAAACAAAGCTCTCACTGGTGCTGTGGAGCAGGTCTGTCAGGGTGCACTTGGGTCAGAGTTTCCCATGGGCTCCTCCTTGCTGGTCTCAGGCTCTTCCTAATTCAGCCAGAGAGACCTTCTCCCAAGCATATCGCCATCAGCACATAGTTTGCTCTTGCTCCCTGCAGGCATTTCCCGAGGGGAATACCACCCCCAGGGACTGCCATTCACACCCCAGTAGCAGGTGTGGGGTCTTGTCTGCTGGGCTGTGTGCTTAACCCAGGGTATGGTATGGAGCAGAGCCTCAAGCTGCCACATCACTTTACCCCCTCCTCTTCTTGCTCTACAGACCTGTATAACATCAGCAACACTCGTGGAAAGGTGGGGACATTCTGCATCTTTAAGACTGTGTATAAGATCGGAGAGGATGTCATTGGGACCTTTAACTTCTCGGAAGGAGACATCCCGTGTCTGCAAGTCAGTGCTGGCTTCGGGCGTCACTGTGGGGAGAGGTTTCAAATGGAGGAGTTGGAAAAGGGATTGAGGTGGTACTGGGCTCCTGTGGAGTTTCTAGTGGGACCCATTTAAGGTCCCCTTGGGGTGTGAGGTGGGGAAGGACTTCAGTTCTGAGCTCGTTTAGAAAATGAAGGCCCTGGAACTTTGGGCCAGGGCTGTGTGAGTGTGTGAGATCGAACACCTTGCCAATTGTTCTGCAGTTCTCGGTGAGCCTGCAGACAGAGGAGAGCATCCAGGAGGAGTTCCAGCGCCGGCGGGGACAGCCCGTCTCCTTCAGCACGCATGCCCGCCATCAGGAGGCCTGCCTGCACACCGCCCAGAGCAGCTTCAGCCTGCCCATCCCGCTCAGCTCGACCCCAGGATTCACCACCAACATAGGTTAGTGGCCACTGGCAAAGGGACCTACCTATGCTTGTCTTCTCCTGTAGTGTCCCCAGCCCTGCCCTTGCTCAGCAGAGCTGTGTCCAGTGGGAGGGAGCTTGTCCCTTTGCCGGGACAGCCAGCACTGAGACAGCTGCTGTCCCTGTCACAGAATCACAGAAGGTTAGGGATTGCAAGGGACCTCGAAAGATCATCCAGTCCAGTCCCCCCGCCGGAGCAGGAACACCCAGATGAGGTTGCACGGGGATGTGTCCCGGCGGGTTTTGAATGTCTCCAGAGAAGGAGACTCCACAACCTCTCTGGGCAGCCTGTTCCAGTGCTCCGTCACCCTCACCGTGAAGAAGTTTCTTCTGAAATTTAAATGGAACCTCCTGTGTTCCAGTTTATACCCATTGCCCCTTATCTTTTCATTGGTTGTCACAGAGAAGAACCTGGCTCCATACTCGTGACACTCGTGTCCCTTGTGGTGTTGGCTCCTGACCCCTCTCTTGCCCACAGTGTCCCTGAAGTGGAGGCTGCACTTCGAGTTTGTGACCTCTGGGGAGCCTTCAGGGACTTGCTTGGTTCGTGGGAGCCAGTCGGAGGCCGTCACGTGGGCTGGGGTGGAGCAGATCGGAGTGGACACTTTCAGCTGGGACTTGCCCATCAAAGTCCTTCCCACCAACCCCATCCTGGCCTCCTACGTATCTCAGTTCTCCAGCACCAACTCCATCACAATCTGATGTAAAGAGAGCTGGGAGGCTCCTGTGATGCTGCAGGTGAGCATTGCTGGTAGGAGTGGCAGCAGGACTGTCACTGGTGTGCTGCAGGGCCTGCTCCCTGATGTCCCCTTGGGTTCACCTGTGATGCCCAGGTGGGCACCAGGTGAGTCTGTCCCACGTGCGGGTGGAGGAGCCCTGCACTTGCTGTAGCGCCCTGTGCTGCAGCCCTCGGCTGGGAGCTGGACCCTTCCTGCCTCAGTGAAGGTGCGAGTCCCAGCACTCACTGAAAGCAAACCTGCCATATGGGGAGCGGCGCAATGTGCCTTCACCCCATGAAGGGCTTCCAGGAGGGAAGGGCCCAGCCCAGGGAAAGGAGGGGGGAGTTCTAGTGAAGCCCCGTATTAGCCTTGAGTGAAGGCTGTGCCCCTTGAGGCCCCACAAGCAGAGGTGAGGCATGCTGGCCACCTGGGCCAGCTGGGAGCCAGCTCTCCTGCCCGGGCACACGTCCTGCCCCTTGTGAGGGGTGTTTCATGTCCACAGCCCGGCGCACCTGTCCCCCTCGCCCAGGGCAGGCAGGTCCTGGCAGACCGGCCCTGTACTGCTGGCATGTACTGGTGTCCTGGATGTGGCCACATTGCTATGGCGAGATGATCGTGGTGATCCATACTGAGAAGCACCGAGCACCTGGGCTGTTTTGAGGCTGCGTTCCTGGGTGTGAAGGCATCCTGCTGGTCTTGGGATCCTTGGGGAGCTGGGGTGAATGTGTGCTTTGCATTCAGGAGCTGGGGTGGAGGTCTCATTGCTCAACAGCTAGCTCTCCATTTCTACCAAACCTTTCAAAGAGTTTTCTTTTTCACATGGAAATCTAATAAACATCTGAATGTGCAAAACTCAGCCTTCTGAGAGCCTTATTCCTACACCATTCCCAGTGGTGGACACAGCCCATGCTGCCCAACAGTCACAGGCTGGAGACCTCCTCTTTGTTTAATATCTTTATTGCAAGAACAGAAACATCTACACGAGGCTCAGCACAACACAGACATGGCACCAGCTGGGACAGGCTGCCAGGGTGGCCGGCTCCACCCTGGTGCACACGGATTGCTTCAGCTCCTTGAACCCAAACAGGACACCTGGCTCCCCACCTCATTCCCCCGCAGCTGGGATGGAGCCTCCCCTGGGGACATTTGCCAGTAGTTCCCCTCACTCTGCGCCCACCTGGGCTGGCTCTGTTGCGGTGTTGCCCAGGGCTGGTCTGCAATGCCGGGGATCCCCTCCAGCCCCGGGAGCTGTGGGAGCAGGGGCAATAGTGGTTCCAGAGGTTGGTTGTGCCCCTCACGCTCCGAGGCAGAGAAGGGGCTGGCCAGGGTGTACGGGTCCTGAATGAAGGGCCATGGTGCTCCCCAGTGAGCTCCCAACAGCTGCTGTGGAAGGGGATGGGGATCTCGGAGCTGCTTAGCTTGAGGGTGGGTGTGGGAGTACAAAAGGGTGGTGAAACATTGGAATGGGTTGCCCAGAGGGGTGGAAGGTACCCCATCCCCCGAGACATCCGAGGCCAGGCTGGGCAGGGCTCTGAGCAGCCTGACCTAGTGGAAGGTGACCCTGCTTGTGGCAGGGGGGTTGGACTAGATGGCCTTTGAAGGTCCCTTCCAACTCAAGACTATTCTATGATTCTATGATTCTAAGACTGCCGCCGCGATGCAGGCTAATTCAGTCTTGTACTCCTTTCTTTAGTAGCTGAAGGTTTCTTGCCCACCTGGTAGGAGATCCCACAGGATCCACCTTCCCGTAGTGCTCCGGGCATCTCACAGGGAGGGGGCCCCGGTTTGGTTCAGGAAGCTGAAGGCAGAAGCAAAGCCGTATCGTGGCAGCGCTAGGGTGTAAATGTTAACTCAGTACCATGGTGTGTAGATAGTGGTTTCCTTCGAAGGTGGCAGCAGTGTTGTCTCTACGGGATGGGGCAGGTCTGGAGCATGCAGGAGGTGTGCTCTGGAGGAGGGAGGATGATGCTGGGGGGCACAGGGTGCCGCTGAACCTCTATCTGCTCAGCCCAGCACCCAGCACCTTGTTCAGTGGCTCGGGGGTGCCAGCTGAGCCCCACTCGTGCTCCATGCTCTTCACGCAGGGCAGGCTGGGGTTGGCTTTCTGCACCACCGAAATCTGGCAGGTCTGTGAGTCGTAGTGAGCCTCACACCAGTCGGGGAAGTCGATTGGGTGCTGGGTGCTGCAGGAGAAAGCATGGTGCCATCAGCCCCTCCTGGGGCAAGATAGGGGGCTGCTGGCAGGGCCAGGGGGCTTCCTCTGCTGCCAGCAGCCCTGGCCAGGGTGTCTCTCAGGTCAGCTTGGCAAGCTGGGCTGCAGCTCCTGTCATCTTGAGACACTCCTGGCCCCGCTTTTGTCTCCCTGACTCATCCCACCACCCTCAACACCCCAGTGGGCTTCTGCCCACCTCTACCCCTTGTCCCCCAGGGCTTGGTGCCCTTTAGCCCCCAGGGCTCTTAGATTTGCTTGGCTGCATTTGCAGCCACCAGACCCACACAATGTCCCCACTGCGGGTGCAGAGGTGCCACGGCAGCACAGCACCACCAGCTGTAGCCCATCCCAGTGCCCCTTGGCCCCTCACTCACGTCTCGCAGCAGCCCACGCCGATGGGGTGCAGGCAGGTGCAGAGCAGGCAGTTGGTGCTCAGCCACGACTCTCCAAGGGAGAACTGCTTCCCCTCGTACTCGCAGGGAGCTGCAAAGGAAACGGCAGTGATGAGCGCTCATGGGCTCTGTGCTGGGCATGTGGGAGCCTCCTCGGCACCCCTGTGCCCTGAAAGAGGGGACAGAGGGTGACGTCACAGCCTTCCACTCCTCCCATGGTACAGGAGATAGAATCGTAGAACTGTTTTGATTGGAAAAGACCTTTAAGATCATCGAGTCCAACCGTTAACCTAACACTGTCACTAAACCATGTCCCTAAGAACACCATCTACACCTCTTTCGAACACCTCCAGGGGTGGTGATTGAACCGCTTCTCTGGGCAGCCTGTTCCAGTGCCTGACAAGATACTTGGTGGCCTCTCACAACCCTGCAGGTATGGGATGCTCAGACACCTGCCAAGGGCAATGTTCCCATCCATCGTCTCCTGGTCATGCCCCGTGGTTCTCTCCAAGGCCCTGGGAGCCTGGGGCAGGGACAAGCGGTTCTTTTGTCCCAGGAGAGGGCATATTCAGCACCCCTTGGGCTTTGAGTGTCTCTGCAGCCCTGGCAGAAGGCAGCAGAGGAAAGGCAGGCAGCCCTCCTCCCTTTGCTGCTAGTCCTGCACACTTGGCCCCAGCCAGGCTCCTGCCAGGAGTTCTTCATGGCCCAGCAAGCTGTTTCTCAGCCAGAGCCCTGGGGAGCTGTTCTGTGGTTTATAGACTGCTCCTTCCACTCATCACTGGCCCGCGATCATGCTCCTGCACTCAGCACAGTCCCTTTTGTGCTTCACAGGCATGCAAGGCAGAGCTTTGCCACCCCAGGGAAAGCTGAGGCCTTCTCTTCCCATCTGTGTTGTCTCATCTCACCTCCCTGCTTACCTTTTGCTTGGAAGTAGCATTTGGCCTGGGAGCCCGGCAGCTGGAGGAGGAGGCAGAGCAGCAGGCAAAGGCTGCCCCAGGCGCATCCCATCTTCTGCACTTGCATGGCCATGGCCGGCATTGAGCTGGGCTTCTTCACCGTCCTGCCGAGGTTGCCTTGCTTCTCTATTGCCTTTGCTGCTTTCCCTTCTCTCTTTCTCTCTCTCTCTCTCTCTCTCTGCCTTTTTAATGCTCTTCCCCTGATCCCAAGAAGAGATATTTATAAAGTTCAGCTTTACGACCCTGGCCACCAGCTGTGCCCCACTGGAAAAGTTGTAAAACTCATTTCCTGATTTGAAAGGCATGAAAACAAGAGGTAGGATCAAGATTTTTAACAAGCTGTGAAAAGCTGATTCATGCCCTCCAGAAATGTCTCCAGTTGGAAGCCCCTGTGGGTGCGAGGCTCTGCAGTAAGGGAGATCCAAGGGACCCCAGCAGGGTTGCCCCCGGCAGGCTAGTGAGCACGCAAGTGGTGAGCGTGGGAGCCCCTGGACCCCGACCAGGAGAGCTCCAGGCTCCCCTATGGTCAGACTGAGCCATCTCTGATCCCTCTTTGCAGTCAAGGTCTCAGGAGCATCCTCTTTCACAGGGACCAGCGTGGCACAAACATCCGTTTAACAGCAAGTGTGGAATGCAATGGCAGCATCTTCAGTGGGAATGGAGATGCTCGCACCCAGGTCTCAGGTACCACAGCGCAGCAGCTTCACCCCAGCCTGGGCTGTAGCCATGCCAGGCTTGTGGCCACGCACAGGCTGGGAGTGACAGCAGGTTTTTCTGGCTGAGAGTGGGCAGTACAGTGATTGTCACTGATGCACAGTGGGTGAGGAAAACTCTGCGTGAGGCGCGATCCATGGTTCGTCTGAGCAGCACCCATGGAAGCAGGGCTGCGCCTGTCTACATGCAGCACCCATGCAATGCCCCTTTCAGAGTCTGGAGATCAGCCCCTGCAGAGTCAGGGAACGGGAGGGTTGAAATCAGGAGGCAAACATGCATTTGGGCAACAAGTGGCCTGAGAGGGAAATGAAAGGCTTGGCTGGCAGTGAGCCGCCATGGGAAGATGTCACACAACCTGGGGACATGCCTGTGGTGCGCACAGACCCTTACCCGGAGGGGCTGCCTCTGGGTTGAAGTGATAAGGCTGTAATCAACCTGCAAAGTGAGGGGATGGGTGAGGTGGAAGAGGTCAGGGGCCTGGGAGCTGCACAGCCCTGGGGAGCTACAAGCAAAGGGCTGAATTGCCAAGAGATATTTGCAGCCCTTGTCAGAGGAGCTGCCAGCAGCAGGAAACGGAGCTCCAGGGATGGTCCGGTGGTGGCTCAGCCAGGCAGCAGCGGTAGCGGTAACGGTAGCATACATAGGTCATCTGCCCATGCGTTAAGCTCCCTGCTTTCTGAGAGTTTGGGATAGGTTTACACCCTGACGCGTGAGGCTTAATATCCCTTCCAGAATTTGTGTTGGCGTCCGCTATTATAGCTGGATATTTTTGTTATCCCCATAAATGCCCAATCCCTCCTTGAATCCTGCTAAATTTTGGCCTGAGCATTTTCCTGTGGCAGACTAATTAAGCATGGAGTGAAAAAAATAAAAAAAAGCTTCCTTTTATCCGCTTTGGATTTATCACCTTCAGATTTGAAGCCATAGTCCCTTTGTGCTGCTGCTCCAGGACCCTTCTCCATCCCATTGCATCCTCACCCTTTAACCCGTGCTCTCATCTCCAAGGAAGCAGCCCCAGCCTTGCATTGCCTCTCACCCTCATATAACTACCCCAGCCCTCTCATGGTACCATGGATGACGCTGTGCCACCCTGTGTAGGGTGGCTGGATGGCAGCAAGGGTGGGATGGGTTGGAAAAGGCTGATAATAAATCAGAGAAGCTCGTGGCACCCATGAATAACCTGCTGACCACAGTGCTGTGAGCCTGGATGGCGAAGTGTATCAGTGACAAATGAAACTTGCCCTTTGGTGCGGAATTGTTACTATATAAGGAAGATAAAAGCATTCATCGTCAGAGCAGTAAATGAATATTCCTATTGTGTGTTTGGAAAAAGAAGTCTGGCACACTAGCAACCACAATGAAATAATCCATCATCGTTTCATCACAGAGTACAGCAAACGTTAAACAAAAGCGGTGGGTTTCATTTGGAGGCCCGCATGATTTGGCCAAGCTTCCAGAAGTATGCCAAAAATCTGGGGTGAGAACATCTCTCAGCCACGTAGAGGGGCGCTTCCCCTGCTCCGCTGGGGACACAGGGAGGCATTACTGGGATTTCTGTAGCTCAACTGTTCCAGATTCCCGAAGAGAGGAATAAGACTACCAGCCCACTCATGGCATTTAGGTATTAGATCAAAACAGTTCACTGGGTAAATGCAGAGGAAGAGGAAAGGGGGTCAGGACACCCCTCAGCACGTTGCAAAGGGACCCAAGTACTGCAGCAACCTCTGCGCTGTGACTGTGCTTCAGGGAATGGTGCTGCTGGTCCCCGCAGCCTTTTGGTCCCGCTCTTTCCCCTCCTGGCTGCTCTCCTTCCCCTATTTTGCATCCCCAGGCAGCCACTTGGCCTCGCCACATACCCTCGTGGAGGTCCAGAGCATTTCTGTCTGGCTCGTACAGGAGGCGGCTTGTAGCTTGGAAAGCCGCAGCTGGAGATGGAGTCAACGCTTGAGAGTTTCAGCTCGGGTACCCACAGAATGCTGTGGCTGGAGGAGCTGACACCCTCTCCAGCTGGGCTGCGTTAGAGGATGCATCCCTCGGAGGCTTTGCCTTGGGGTGCAAGAGAGCATCTAGTTTCAGTGCTCACATCTCAGAGGGACAACTGAAAGCCAGGGAAGAGCCATGGGGGGGATGTAGGGGCTGGAAGAAGTGCGTTGCTCTAAGTTCAGTCACTTGGATTTATCAGGTGGAGGCCAACAGCAAGGATTGCGTCCAGACATGCCAGTGAAGAGTCATCACCACCCTTGAGCATCCCAGGGCCCCACAGAAGGTCACATCTGAGTCTCAGCATCCCTATGGCAGGGCCCAGCTGCTCCTGCCTGGACTGGCTCTTGGATTGTAGCTGTGCCTAAGAGTTGGGTGCTGCACCCCACGGAGGGCACCCAGCAAAGGCTGGGTGGTCCCTCTGCAGAGCAGCTCTTCAGGCTCCTAGTGCCAGAGGATAGAACCCTGTGGATGGGCAGGGGTGAGCTCCCAAGCTGGTGGGTGCTGGGATGGGGTGACAACAGCCCACCCCAGCCCCTCAGAGACGCAGGGGGTAATAAAGGATGCTGGACACGTTGCCATCAGCAGGATCCAAGAGTGTTATAAAACCTGAATCTCTTGAGCCTTCAGCTGGGACTGCAGCTGCAGAGCAGGAAGCAAACAGGATCCCGGCTGGCATTGTGAGAGCAAACACCATAAATCCAAGGAAGTGCTGCGATTGCTGTTTTAGGCACTGGGGAGCTTGGCTCCTGCTCCCCACAAGTGATTTATTTTCTCTCTAAACAGAAAAACAAAACAAAACAAAAAAACCCCCAAAACCCCAAAACAAAACAAAACAGAAAAACCCAAAACAAACCAACAACAACAACAGCAGCAACAACAACAACAACAACAACAAACCCACACTTAATTGGAACTTATCACTGGACCGAGCTGCCTCAGCGCTGCCCCAGGCCCTGGGGTGGCTGTGAGCTGTGGTCACATCTCCTCACCCAGCGCTTTGATGATGTTTCAAGCACGGTGTGGTCAGATGCCAGCTCTGAGCTATGTCCACTCACCTGAACACTCAGTGCTCACCGGAGCAGCTGGACCTCAGGAAGAGGTGAGCTGGGGGGTCAGAGAGAGCTGTGCAACCAGGAGCCAAGGAAGAGGACAAGAGGGGACAAAGGACTACCCAGAGAACGACAGCCGGCTCGCTCTGTCCTTCTTCTTGCAGCTGGTAAGCCAGGCGGGATAGCTCCTGGAGGCTGGAACTACAGATGGGATTAGAGCTGACCCCACCAAGACTAAAGCATGAGGCTGTTGCTCCAGAAAGGGGACAAAGCAGAGGGGACATGATGAAAACCCTGATGTCACCTTACTCTGTAGGCGGGCTGCCTGCTGGATGGAGCTGGGTGCCACTGGAGGAGCATGGGCTGGGAGGTGTGCTGGCAGGCTCTGCATGTCATGGGTGTCCCTGGCCTCAGCGCTCATACTCTGACCGTCCCTACAGGGGAGAGCCATTTCCACTCCACGGGCTGGGCACCATGTTTTGTAGGGGCTCTGCAAGCCTGAGCTTGGTGGTGTCTATGGGTCCCCAGCCATGGGCTTGGTGTCTGTCATGGCATAGGGTTTGTGGGTCCCCTGCTTTGGGATGGGATCTGCTGTGGGATGGTGCCCTTGGGTCCCCCGCTCATGGGACAAGCTCTACCCACCCCAGGCTGGGTTCTCCCTCCCCACAGCTGGTGGCAGGCAGGGCTCCATGGTCTGGGTAGCCTCACTTCATGCCTCCCCTGGGCTCTCTTGCCCTCCATCGCACAGTCTCATCCTCTCTTGCTCACCTCCACGGTCCATCTCCATCATACTTCGGTGCTTTCCTGAGCCATTTACCCCCACTGTGGACACTCCACGCCAGGCCAGGTTTTGGCACCAGGGGATTATCCACCCATCCCTGCTGCACGCAGCCCTGGCAGGGTGCTGGCACGCACCCTGGCACCCCTGCACCACAGGTACCCCAGCACCCTGTGTATGCTGCTGCCCATGGCTCTGCCCCTGATCCCCTCGAGGGAAACGTGCCGGGAGGACCAGGGGTGTTTAGGAAAACAGGCCTTGGCACTTGCTGGCCATTCTGGGAAAATAAAAACATCCGGGCGGGCAGCCATGCAGCAAGTGCGAGAGGCCGGCACTCCATAAATCCCCTGGAGCAGGTGCTTTGTAGTCAGCACAAGGAAATGAGCACATTATTCAGCTCGGCTTAAACCCCGAAATGTTTCCTGTCCTGTGAGTCAGAAATAACCCTGGGAGATCATTCCTGGGCCATGCAGGAGCCACACCAGCCAAAAAAGTGCCATATGCCTGTTGGGCCTGGGGACCTGTTGGGAAGATCAGGGGTCTGGGCACCCCACAATGGAAGAGAAGTTGCCATTGCAGTGCCATGTCACTAGCACTGACCCCAGCATGTAACTGTTCCAGGATGTACTGGGGAGTCGATGGAGACTCCCAGACCTGTCCTGGGCACCACACTACAATGGGATGCTGGGAAAGGGAGAGCCCCAGGAGACACTGGGTCTTTCTGGGTCCTGAATGGATCCCACAGGTCTTCTCTGGCCTCTCTCTGGGATCAAAAAGATGGATCCCCTGCTCCAGCAGTAAACCTCCTATGCATCCCACATCACGCTGCTGCATCATAGGCTGTCGGATGAGACCCATGGGAGCACCCTGGCTTGCTGCCCTGCTTTGGGGACACCCTACAGGAGAAGCCACAGATAGCTGGTAGGTTCATGGTAGAAGAGACCACCTGAGTGTGCAGTCAGGACCCCTCATACCTGACCTGAGGGTCCTGGAGCAGATGGAGGAGAAAGAAATGCAGCGGGTGCCCTCAGCTCAGCACAGGCAGCACCCACCTGAGGGGGGATGTGGGAAACCTGTCCTGTCCCGGTGCCCTGCAAGGACACCCTGCAAGGGTCCCACCATGGTTCTGGGACACAAAGGGGCACAGGCACTGGAAGCTGTCCCCATAGGCACACTGGGATGGCCCCTGCCCTGAACCAGAGCAGCACAGCTGCTGCTGTGCCCCAGGAGGGGCACCCGTTCCATGGGTAGTCCTTTGTCCCCTTCTGTCCCCCTCCCCAGCACTCGCATTTTTCCCTTTAAAATATTCACCTCTGCTCCATTTTTTCTGCTGCTGGCACACAAATTCCAAGCCCAAACAAGGACCCCTTCAGGTTCCCTAAACAGCAGGAGCACAGGAAGCCCATGCATGCACAGTTTGCCCTGTGTGCCTGCACTCGTGCCCGTGTGCCTCACGCCCACCTGGCCAAAGCTGCCCTGATCCTCTGGAGATGTTTCTCTCCCACCTGGGATGGGGTGGCCTTCGGAGGTGCTGGGCTCCTGCAGCACTGGGGATGCTGCAGTGCCATACATGCCTCAGGCAGAGTGGTACCCACAAGACTCCTTCACCTGGCCCTGGCACAATTGTTTGTGCCACAGGCGCCTGCTTTTGGTCCCTGCCATGCTCTTTACAGCCACCTCCTGGGGCTGACAGGTTTCTGGCCCAACTCTCGCTGCAGAGGTGAAAGGACTTGGCACAGCCCTGCAGCCTGCTAGCTCGTGTTGCCACACTCCAGGAGGTGGAAAAATATTTTTTAGCAATTAAACAATCATCAGCTCTGGGGACGTGTGGCTTGGTTTCACCTGATGGGAACCTGGAAAACAAGATGGGAACCTCATGGGCATAAACTCCCTGTGGCAGGAAGGCACAGCTGTACCCTTGGTGCCCACTGTGCTCTGGTGCATTGAAAAGGTGGCCATGGACTACAGTGGGCCACCGTGGACTTGCGAGAGACTGACACAGACCACCAGGGAAAACCGTGGACTACCACAGTCCACCATGGACCATCACAGACTACAACAGTTCACCATAGACAATCATGACCCTCCATGGACCACCACAGTCCACCATAGAACATCATGGACCACAGAGATGACTATGTGTTGCCATAGACTACCATGGACCACCATAATCCACCATAGACCATCATAGACCTCTGTGTATTGCTACAGATCGCCATAGAACACCATGGACCGCCACGGACCACCACAATCCACCACAGACCATCAGGGACCTCCACGGACTGCCATGGACCTCCATGGAGTGCCGCAGACCACCACAGGTCTACGCAGACCACCACGGATCACCACAGACCACCAGGACCATGGCACTGGGCACAGCCCCGTGGAAAGAAAACTTGTCAGCTCCAAGACCGGGGATGCCAAGTGCAGAAGGACTAAAGCTCAGCATGAGACCAGGGGATGGGGGAGGCAAGATAGAGTTGCAGAAACCCTAAAGCAGGGTGAATCCCAGACTCGTGTACACCATGGAGTAGGCTGAGGGACACCAAGCATACTAACCCCCACGAGACCCTATCCCTGCCTCAGCTCCTCTCCCCCACGTGCACTTGTGGGGGGATGCCTGTGTCACACAAGGAACACGAAGCTGTGGCAGCTCCCCCATGTGCCCTCTGGCTGCCTGGGTGTCCCAGCAGCAGTGGGCACAGCTGGTGTGTTGTAGCTCTTGTCCTCAGCTGATGGGGTTTCCAGGCGGTGGTGGCTGGGCCCCCTCTGCTGGCATGCACGCAAACACGGGGTGCCCCAGGACCCACAAGCCACTGTCCACAGGGCACCCAATGGCATCCACCACAATTCACTCCCAGACCTCCCTCATGCTCCCTCCACCTCTCTCTGCTTTCCTACATCTCTTTTTTTTTTTTTTTTTTTTAATTTGGAAGGTTTGTTGCCTCCACAGGCTGCATCCCACCCGCACCAGGTCCTGCAAGAGCACCACCACCTCCCAGACAAGGGACCCACTGCCCACTCCCTGCCCACCGCAGGCAGAGAGAGGGCACAGGTTGGAGAAGGCTTTTCACACCCAGGGTACTGCCAGCCCCATTGACCCCAACTGCACCTTGACCTGTGCCACCAAATGAGCCCAGCCCAAGGCCTGGAGATGCCACCGTGGGTCAGGACACAAGCCCTGGGGCTGGGCTGCCTGGTGTGTGGGCACATAGAGGGCACAGGACCAGGCACCATCAGTGCTCCCTGAATCTCCAGCAGCAGGGGTGGTTTCATGGAGGCTGTGGTCCCCAATGGGACTGTCACCATGCCAAGCCTCACACCCCCTGAGGAAGCTTATCCAGACCTTCCCAGAGTCTCCTTTTTCGCCTCCTTTTGCTGCTGGTTGGATTTCACTGTCCTGCAACAGCGCTGTCCTTCGGTTCAGACACCGCTGACAGCTCCGTGCTGCCGCTGTACTGGGGTATTTATAGCCAGCAACCCAATCCACCTGGCTCTGGTGAGCTGAGCTCTGCGACCTCGCAATGACAAGAAGGACGTGTCACTCATGGTGCGGACACCCACAGTAGCACCAGCAGGGACAGAGAGGGGCCATGATTCCTGGCAATTCCAGCTGCAGAGTGACCTGTCCCAGGGCACCCTGGGGTGCCATGCCCACAGCTCTGCTCTGGTGTCATGCCCCAAATCCCAGGAGGGGACAGGGATCCCCTGCCCACTGCTCAGTGCAGCATCCCTTACAAATCTGATACCTCTGGACCTTGGGGGGACAGTAGAACCAGCAACACCCGCTGGGTCCCTGTGCAGTCACTAGGCTCCCCCTGTGCTCCCGTTAGTGCCCCACACACACATGCCCCCCCCGCCCCAGTGCTGAACCGGGGGCCAGAGGCTGGCAACACGCACATCCCGGCACACAGCCCCCGCCCCGCCCGGCGAGAGCAGGCAGCAGGCTGGGAATGCGAGGAATGCACCGCAGGCACGCTGCCCCTGCCGAGCCCCCCCTGTCCCACCGAGGGCCCCCTTGCACATACAGGGCACTTCTGTGTCCCTTCGGGCTGGGGCAACACCCCCCACGGCAGCTGAGGCCGGCATCCTCTCGGGTCTTTTCACAGATCCCCCGGGAGGATCATCAGCCCCGCTCTGCCCAGGTTATCCCAGTCCCACGACGTCCTGGGGATTTGCACAGGGCTCCCTGCTCCATAGCCAGCCCTCTCTTCCAGAGCGCTCCCGTGTGCTCCCGGGTCCTCTGCTCCTCTGGCAGACGCCCTACACTTCTACCCCATCACCCCACAGGCCTCTGCCCCACAGCACAGTGGCTGGAACCTTAAAACCCACAGTGACGACATGCCTGCTACCTCCAGCCCCCCCCACATCCCCTCCCCTCAGGACCACCACCTCCCTCCCCTCTTGCCCCCTCTTGCCCACCCCAGGCAGGCCATGTGACAAGGCAGGGATGGGCAGCAGGGACACCGGATCCCTGTGGCGCAGCTCCCCACTGGCACTCTTCACTGCTGGGCAGACACCCTTGGTGTCAGGGACATCTGGATCCCGAGAATATCCCGCCTCCCAGGGCCTGACTCTCCAATTGTCCTCCCGCATCCCAAATCCCCAGGGACCTCGCCAACCTCATCCTCCATCCCCAGCGGAGAGACCAACACTCAGGGCACTGGCTATCCCCAAGAAGACACCCAGATACTGGTCACTCCCTCCCCAGAGCCCAACTCCCCCTGTAACTCACAGTCCAAGATCTCCCCAAAATCCCTGGTGGGGACACCCCCACCCAGGATGTCTCCTTCTTTATCAGCTGGCTGCACCCCACAGCCATGTGCCTCGCCTGGTGGGGACACACTGCCCCTGGGCACCCATCACAAACACCCCCTGTATCCCATTGCCCAGGGCCTTCCCCAGCCCCTTGTGTGGACCCTGAGGATGGGGTGCCCCCCTCTAATCAGTGAGACCTCCTAGAACCTGGATGTCTCCTCCCAACCTCTCCTCACTGCATCCCCTAGAACAGAGGTACAATCCACGCACCCCGGCACTGGGAACACCCAAAACCCGAATGCCCCCTACCCGGTCTGTGTTCCCCCGGAACCCAGGCACCCATTCCCTACTCCCAGCCAACTGTGGGCCACAGGACCTAGAAAATCCCCTCCCTTAATCCCCCACCGGGGACCGCAGAGTTGCTCCCCCAGCCCTCCGCTGGGACACCCAAAAGGCGAGCACCCCACTCAGCCTCCCACCGGGGCCATCCAGGATCAGTGCACCTCTCCCTATCCTGCTAGCCCCCTCTCTGGGGATACCGCCCCCCGCGCCCGTCGGTGCCGCCCATCCCCGTGCCGTCCGGCCGGGAGGCAGTGGCGGCAGAGGGCGCTGGCCGGCCCGGGGCGGTGCCGCCCGGGGGAGGGCGCAGGCGACCNCAGCGCGGCCCATGGCTCCGCGGCTGCCGCTGCTGGGGCTGCTGCTGCTGCCGGCGGCGCTGCTGGTGCCGGCGGCGGCGGCGGCGGGAGGGGGGCGACGGGCGGTGACCCCCGACGGGGCGGTCGCCAACTTGACGGTGGCGGTGGTACTGCCGGAGCGCAACGTGAGCTACGCGTGGGCTTGGCCACGCGTGGGGCCGGCGCTGAGCCTGGCGCTGGAAGCGCTGGAGCGGGGCGAACCGCCGCTCTTGCCGCGGCCCTTCTCGGTGCGCGTCGAGTTCATGAGCTCAGAGCTGGAGGGCGCTTGCTCCGAGTACGTGGCACCGCTCAACGCCGTGGACCTGAAGCTCTACCACGACCCCGACGTCCTTTTCGGGCCGGGCTGCGTTTACCCAGCCGCTTCCGTGGGGCGCTTCGCCTCGCACTGGCGGCTGCCGCTCATCACCGGCGGGGCGGTGGCAGCCGGTTTCAGCCGCAAACGGGAGCATTACAGCACGACGGTGCGTACCGGGCCCTCGGCCCCTAAACTGGGTGCCTTCGTCTCCCACCTCCATGCCCACTTCAACTGGAGCAGCCGCGCCGTCCTTCTCTATGTGGACCGCAAGACCGACGACCGACCCTATTACTTCACCGTCGAGGGCGTCTACCAGGAGCTGCAGGACGGCAGCAACCTCACCGTGCGCCACCACATCTATTCCCCCGACGAGGGCGGCCCCGACACCGCCGTGCACTTCATCAAGGCCAACGGGCGCGGTGCGTGGGGCTGCGCGGCGTGGGGGGTGGGGGAGGGCNGGGGGGGGGGGGGGGGCTCCCCGCGGGGGAACCGCGCAGGGCTCAGGGAGAAGGAGACAAAATCCTCCGTGGGGTTCATCGAGGGGCTGAGGATGAGGTGGCATCCATGTGGGGCACAGTGAAGGGACAGGGGTGCCGTGGGGCCTGTGTGAGGATGAGTGAGGAGACAGAGGAGCAATGGGACATGCATAGGGTACGGCAAGGGGCTGGGGGTGCAGCGGGACATACCTGGGGTGCAGCAGGGGGATGGGGGTTCTGTGAAGCACACATAGCATACAGCAAAGGGTTGAAGGTGCCGAGGGACCCATATGGGGCACAGCAAGGGGCCGAGGATGCAGTGGGGCACATGTCGGGTACAGCAACGAGCTAAGGGTGCAGTGGACTTCGTGTGGGATGCAGCAACGGGACAGGAACACAGTGGGACCCGTGTAGGATAAAGTGAGGGGCGGGAAGCACAGTGGGACCCGTGTGTGGCAGAGCAAACAGTCAGGGGGGCCGTGAGACCTATCTGGGGCACAGCAAGGGGCTAGGGGGCCGCAGAAATCCATGTGGGGCACAGCAAGGGGACAAGAACGCAGTGGGATCCATGTCAGGCAGAGCAACAGGCCAAGGAGACAGTGGCACCTTTGTATGGCACTGTGAGGGTCTGAGGACAGAGCAGAACCTGTGTGGGGAACAGTGACGGGCCAAGGACACAGTGGGACCCATGTGGAGCACAGCAAGGGACCAAGGGCACAACGGGACCCATGCGAGGTGCGGCAGAGGGTGGGCAGAATGAGACCTGTGTGGGGCATGGCAAGGGGCCAGCAGCACAGTGGGACTTGTGTGGGGCACAGGGAGGGGCTGGGGGCTCAGTGGGACCTGGGGACCTGTGTGGGGCACAGGGAGGCATGGGAGAGCAGAGAGACCTGTGTGGGAAGGTGTGTGCACAAGGGACAAGGCAGGACCCAGGACCCCTAGACCACCCCCAGTGCCAGTGGGGTAGTCCAAGGCAGGGCTGGGGGACCAGGGGGTACCCCTCCCTGCCCCCCGGTCCAGTCACCCTGTGCTGGGGGAGAGCTGGAGCAGAACCTCAACTCGGTGGGATTCATGGTGTGAGGGGCACTGGGGCCACCCTACCCTCTGCATTAACAGGATCAGGACATCCCCAGGGACAGGTGGGACTCAGCCACCTCCTGGGAGGCTGCGGGGACAGTGTGAACGTGGCTGTCTGAAGGGCAGTGCCGGCTGTGGTTATGTTCCCAGAGCAGCCTGATGCCAACATGCCAAGATGGCTGTGCCATGGCTGGGCAGAGCCCCCCAGCCTGACACCTGGGTGCCCTGGACTGTGCTCATCCCCACTGCGCCTCGGGGATGGGGCTGGGGACATCTCCACCCTGCTGATGGAGGGATAAATCAATTTGATGCCTTGTGAGCGCCCCAGGAGAGCAGCTATATCGGGAGTGGGAGGAAATGGAGGGGCTTACGGAGGCAGCTGGAGAGCAAGGGCAGCCTGATGCTCTTCCATTATTGATGAGCGGGGTGTATTGATCCCGGAGCCAGCGGCTCTGTGATGCTTCTTAATGGATCCTGAGATGCTGTGTCATTAAGAAGGACATCGAGCTGGGACAAGTGGAGCCAGATGGGCCAGTGGGAGACACGGCTGAGGCTGCGTGGGACCATGCTGGGGGCACGTGGCTGGGGTGCTTTGGGGTGCTGCACTGGGTTACCCCAGGACTGGGTCCATGCGGCTGGGTCCATAGGGCTGGTCATCCCATGGCCGGGAACTGAGCAGCTTGTGTCAGCCCCTCTTGTTTGCTTGGCTGAGAGGCTGGGATGGAAGTTCCCTGCATGTGCTGTCACCAGGCATGGGGTGTGGAGCTTTGTTTGGGACGGGGGCAAAGGACCTTGCAGGGAAAAAGGCTAAGATCAGCGATTACCATCAATGTTTCCGGCTTAGTGCCGTAAATCACCCCGATAAAAAACGATCCCTCCTGGTGCGGCAGGGAGTTGTGGCTGCCAGGGGAGGAGGCCGGGAACGGGCAGAGACCCAGGGGCCCTCTGAGTCAGAAATGTGGGGGTGTCTGGGCTCCTCTGCCCACAGCCTAGAGATGGAGGCAGGGTGTGGGGCTGAGTCCTAGGCCCCACAGAGGTGGGTGCTCAGGGCTGCGATGCCGATGTTCCATGTTTTCCCAAGCTGAGAGTGTGGGGCAGGGAGTGGGGACTCTGCAAGGCTGTCCCAAGGATGTCCACCCCTGTGTGGCATAGCATGGAGAGGGAAGCAGAAGCTTTGGGCACAGCTAAATCCGTGTTCATGCCCTGCAGTGACACCCATGTCATCCGTCTTGGCATCACATTCCTTCTCCCAGGTGGTGGTCAGCAGTCTGGTGAACCTTCCCTGGGAAAAGCTGCTGCTCTGCCCCACTGTGTGCCCCCAAAGCTGCCGATCCCAGACATTTGCAGCTCTAAAGAGTGGGCACAGGGGCATGTGTGTGCATCACCCCGTCCCATGTATGGCCACCTTGCACTCACCATTACCCCTCTTGCTGGTGTCTGGGCGACGTGCAGGGGCCCATGTCTCTCCTGCCACTTGCAAAAGCACTGATATAATTAGAGCTGTGGTTGAGGGAATTACCGGAGCATCTGCCTGCAAAGCCCAGGTCCCCTGCCTGGGGAGAGGGCCAGGTGCTCCCACCAGGAGGGGTGTGCATTTGGTCCTCATCCTCACAATCCCCCTGGGCATGGGATGGCTGCTTGACTGGGAGACTCCACACTGCAGTGGTGGGGCTGCCCGAAGCTGGGATTTGTGGTGATGTGCTGCCTGAAACCAGGATTTTCCCTCACTTTAGGGTTTTCTTCCATCATGCAGGAGTCAAGCAGTGTTCTGCTACCCCGCCTGTGTGCTTGGGGTCTGCCCATCCCCTGGAGCTGTAAACTTTGCCTCCTGCTTCACAGGCACCCCCTAAATAAATGCCTGGGGCTGCATGCACCCCAGCCTTGCAGAACCCTATTCCCCTTGTCCTCAGTCATGCTGATGCTGCCTTTGGCTATTTGCCGATCGCCGGGGGTGCATGAGGGGGTGCGTGGGCAGGCGGGGGTGCTACTGGCCAGGCAGGAGGCTGCCAGCTGGAGGCAGCTGCCAGCGTCACGGAGAGTGTTGACCCTTCCCTTCTGCACGGCTCCTGCATCCTGTCCCCAGGGAGCCATCCAGGCGCCATCAATCCCCTTGCGCGGTGGCCTTTGACCAAGCAGGCTTTTGCTGCCGCCACCATGGGGGCCAGCTGCCCGGGGTGTCCCACCATCTGCCACCAGCTGTTGTGGCTCCCCAGCTTGTGAGGTGCTGTGGGCTGCCTTTTCCTGGCGCCTGCGATGGGATGGGGCGGTCAGTCCCCTGCTGTGTCCCCACAGGAGGACTCTGCATGCCAGGGAGATGCTGGGTTACCCATCCCAGCAGAGCAATTTGGGGAGTGGGAGAGGGCACCTTTCTGAATGTGGGGCCAGCAAAGTGGGAAAGCCAAGAGTGTTTTTTTGAGGTATTGCAGCACTAAGAGGGAAACCATTTCAGACTCTGAAATGAGCTTTTGCTCACGCACAGCCCAAGCTTCTGCGCTTTCCCTCTCCCCCTTGCCCAGGAGCGGCTCTCCATATTGCTGTCAGTTTCCCGTGCCCAGGGTGGCTGTGCTGGGCTTCTTCTCCCACCCATGTGCTCCCCCACTGCCCCTGCAAGCGATCTCTTGCCACCCCTGCTGTCTGCGTGGCCAGGTGCCCACCATCAGCAGGGCTCCCATCCCAGGGTGGAGGGACCCCATCCCGGTGCACACAGACCCATCCCAGGGCATGGGGCTTCCTTGCTGGCCCCAGCCCTCCCTGCGCTCCGGATTGTGCTGGGGCGCTGGGCCCCATGCAGCAGGGCTGTGTGCCGGGGCCAGGGGCCAGCGCCCGAGCGTGACATTCCTCCAGCGCCCGCCGCCGCCGCCTCCTCCATTGCGTTGCTCAATCCTGGGTTTCCAGCCAGGCTGGCTGGAGCGGGGGCCCTGGTTTTCCGGGGGGAGGGAGGAGGCAGTGGCAGGATCCTCAGCAAGGGCTGGGAGGGCCCCTGCTCAGGGGGGTTTCGGACACTCTTGGGCGCCTGTCCCCACAGCCTGTGGTGCCCTGTGCCAGCCCCGCACTGTCCCCACGCGGCACCTGGGTGAGCATCCCGTGGGCGCTGGCCGAGCCTCCAGCAGCAGATGGGGGCTCACTGGGCCGCCAGCCAGGGCCCGGGCACCCCCTTGCCGCACGAGTCACACCAGCGAGATGCTCTGTTTCCAATTAGCGCCGTCAGCCGCCGAAGGTGCTGGAATCCGGGAACCTGCACATTCCTGCCGCACGGCCAGCCAGCCACAAACCCAAACATGGGTTTGTCCCGTGTCCCAGCCCAGGTTTCCCAGGGCCCTCCGGCACACGGCCCCGACACCTCTCCCAGTCCCCCAGGCCCCTGGCTGGGGCTGGCAAGGAGCAGACAAGGAGCTGATGCTGGGGGTGGCATCCCCTGGGAGCAGCTTCTGCTGGAGCAGTGTGTGAGGGGTCTGTGCATGGGGTGTCTGCCTCATGTTTCGGAGCAATGTTTCCCCTTTTTTCCTTTCCCCCTTCAGCCCAAGGTGGCTGATGGGGCAAGAGTGGGTCAGCGAGGGTGGTGGGGCCGAGTTACCTCTGTGGCCATGGGGCATGTGGCATGAGAAGGCAAAGAGCCAAGTGCTGCCCCATCTGACTGCTCCATCCTCTGCTCCCTACAGCCAGTGAGTGTGCCTCTGGGGTTGCTGTGCTCCATCATCCAAGGGAAAGGATCACACCCCGTGGCTGAGGGGGGTCCCCTGTGTGGGCTGGGGTGGCATTGCTCCACTAATGCGATGCGTCTCACCGACAGTGGTATATCTCTGCGGGCCGCCGGAGATGCTGCAGCAGATCATGCAGCTGGCTCAGCGGGAGAACCTCACCAATGGTGACTACGTCTTCTTCTACCTGGATGTCTTCGGGGAGAGCCTGCGGGGTGACTCTGCCCGCGACCCCTTCAAGCCCTGGCAGCAAAGCCCGGGCCAGGACTCAGGGCTGCGTGAGGCTTTCCAGGTGAGCTGTGATCCCCTGCCTGAGGATGGGGACAGGGACCTCCCCAGCTGGGCCCCAGTGTGTGAACTGGAGTGCTGTGCTTGCTTGCAGATGGTGCTGGTGATCACCTACTATGAGCCCCAAAACCCGGAGTACCAGCACTTCCAAACCCAGCTCATCCTGCGAGCTAAGCAGAAATTTGGGGTGCAGCTCAACTACTCCCTGGTGAGTGAGCCTCCCTGCGTGATGGGGCAGTGGGGACCCTCCACATTGGGCTGTGGCACCTCACCAGGATGCAGAGGTTGGGACATGGTCACAGGCAATGCCAAAGGGGCCATCGCTGGTGGGAACAGTCATGGGCACTGCCAACCCCACAGGGACAGCGTATGTCCCCAGTGTGGGGTTATGGGGCCGTGGGTGTGTGTATGTGGCCTTAGTGTGTGGGTCCTGGGGCTGGGGTACCCTTGTGCACGTGGCCTCAGGTGTGCTGAGGTTTCCCCCGGCAGATGAACCTGGTGGCGGGGTGTTTCTATGATGGGATGCTGCTGTATGCCATGGTGCTGAACGAGACCCTGCGGGAGGGCGGCTCCAAGAAAAATGCCACCCACATCATCGAGAAGATGCGGGATCGCAAGTTCCAGGGTAATGGTGGGACAAGGGTGGCTGGGCTGGGGGTGCCACAGGGGCAGTGAAACCTGGTCCCCATCCTACCCGGGTCTCACTTCTCCTGCAGGCGTGACAGGGCTGGTGAGCATGGACAGCAACAATGACCGGGACACTGACTTCAACCTGTGGGCCATGGGTGACCTCGAGAGTGGGCAGTACGAGGTGGGAGCTGGCACTGGGATGCTGCTGGCAGCTGGGGCTGTGGGATGGGTTGCTGGGGTTGGGGGGGCCTTAGCTCTCTCTGCTGTAGGTGGTGGGACACTACTCAGGTGTGGAAAAGCAGATCCACTGGCTGGGACGACCCATCCCCTGGGTGAAAGGGGCTCCCCCCTTGGACAACCCACCCTGCGTCTTTGACGTGGATGACCCCTCCTGTGATAAAAGTGGGTGAATGAGACCCCCCCATCCCTTGGTCCATAGCACTGTTCCTTGTGGATGCATGGGAACCTGATACCTGTGGCCAGCCAGGCCACGCTGACACCCTCTCCTGCCTGCAGCCCCCCTCTCCATGTTGGCCATTGTGGCTTTGGGCACTGGCCTCACCTTCGTCATGTTCGGCATCTCCAGCTTCCTCATCTTCAGGTCTGTAAGGGCTGGGGGAGCCTCTGCTTGGGCACTGGGCACCCCTCAGCCTGGCAGGGGGTGGAAGGGAGGGAGGGTACAGGGGCCTGACCCCTATGTGCCCCCCAGGAAGCTGATGCTGGAGAAGGAGCTTGCCAGCATGCTCTGGAGGATCCGCTGGGATGAGCTGCAATTTGGGAGCCCTGAGCGGTACCACAAGGCAGCGGGCAGCCGGCTCACCCTGTCCCTGGTGAGAGCTGCCAGTCCCGGGGCACCGGCCTCCTCCTGCTCCTGTGCTGCCCTCCCTGCATGACACTCTTCCCTTGTTGATCCTCTACATGGTCCTCTGTCTCCTACAGAGCTGCAGCCCCACTGTATCGATCCCCTACAGAGCTGTAGCCTCGTTGCATCCATCCCCTACAGGGCCCTCCCTCCCTACATAGCTGTCCATCCAGTACGGAGTCACACTTCATCCGTCCTCTACATGACCCCCCATCCACTGCAGAGCCACGCTTGATCCATCCCCTGCATAGCCCTGAATCCCTTACGGAGCACCCTAGCCCCTACGTGTCTCCATCCCCCACAGAGCCACATCTTATCCATCCTCTGCACTCCCCAACATCCCCCGCAGTACACCATAGTTCATCCTATAAACTTCACCCTTCCTACAGAGCATGCAGAGCTTGTCCTGACCCTTCAGAGCTTGTCCTGCACCATCCTCTACACACCTCCGGGTGTCCCTGCCCTTCTCCGTTGGTGCCTGTCACCTCCTGTCCTGGGGTCCCCTTCCTTAACCCCCTCTTTCCCTGTAGCGTGGCTCCAGCTATGGCTCCCTGATGACCACCCATGGCAAGTACCAGATCTTTGCCAACACCGGCCACTTCAAGGTCAGTTTGGCAGGTGGCAAACTAAGCTGTCCCCTCAAAACCCCTGTTGGGATGCTCTCCCTTGGCTGCACTCTCACCCTATGGGGTGCTGGCAACTTCCTCCCCTCCCCAAACCCACCCAGTGGGTGCTGACCTCTTCCCTCTCCCTGGTGCCCCAGGGCAACGTGGTGGCCATCAAGCATATCAACAAGAAGCGCATTGAGCTGACACGACAAGTGCTCTTTGAGCTGAAACACGTAGGTTTGAGGGCTGAGCTGGGGTGGGCACCCTGCCTGGGGATGCAGGGTCAGTCTTGGCCATGGCAGGGGGGCTGGTGGGAGCATGTCTGACCTCAAGCATGTCTCATCTCTGCTTCCACGTCCAGATGCGGGACATCCAGTTCAACCACCTGACCCGCTTCATTGGGGCGTGCATCGACCCCCCAAACATCTGCATCATCACTGAATACTGCCCGCGGGGCAGCCTGCAGGTAGGAGGGTGGGAAGGCACCGGGGAGGTGATACTTAGACACAACAGGTGGTTTGGCTGGGCTGGCATTGAGGACAGGGCTGTAGATCCTTGTGGCTGCCAAAGTTCCACAAGACTTGCAGCAAAGCTGCCCAGAGGGGCATCAGAGGCTGGTGGAGGGGCAGGGGTGAGTGCTGCATAGACCCTCCTGCAACTGGGTGCTTGGTGAGGCTGATGCCAGTGCCACCATCCCCCGGGTGCTTGGTGGGGTCCATTCAATGTGCTGCCCCAGGACGTCCTGGAGAATGAGAGCATCAACCTGGACTGGATGTTTCGCTACTCCCTCATCAATGATATTGTCAAGGTACCCAAGCGAGGGGCGTGAGGGGCTGCGTGGGGGTGCGTGAGGGATGCCAGCTTCACCATGTCCGTCTGTCCCAGGGAATGGCCTTCCTGCACAACAGCATCATCGGCCACCATGGCAGCCTCAAGTCATCCAACTGTGTGGTGGACAGCCGCTTCGTGCTGAAGATCACCGACTACGGGCTGGCCAGCTTCCGCACGCCCTGCGACGGCGAGGACACGCACGCCCTCTATGCCAGTGAGTGCCTGCTCAGGGGGACCAGCGGGATGGGGTGGCCCTGTCTCACCACCGCATGGCTGTGTCCCACCAGAGAAGCTATGGACAGCCCCAGAGCTGCTGCAGAAGGGACGCCTGCCCACCCCGGGCATGCAGAAAGCTGATGTCTACAGCTTCGGCATCATCGTGCAGGAGGTCGCCCTGCGCAATGGTCCCTTCTACATCGAGGGCATGGACCTGAGCCCCAAAGGTGAGGGTGGGGGGCAGGTGTGGGGTGGTCCTGTCCCTGCTGAGCAGGTCCCATGCTCACCATCAGCCACCCCCCGGCAGAGATTGTGCAGAAGGTGCGTAACAGCCAGAAGCCCTTCTTCCGCCCCTCCATCGACACCGGGGTGCACAGCGAAGAGCTGGCCGTGCTGATGGAGCGCTGCTGGGCACAGGAGCCGGCTGAGCGCCCCGACTTCAGCCAGATCAAGATCTTCATCCGCAGATTCAACAAGTGGGTGGCTGACGAGCGGGGAAGGTGGCCCTGGGTGGGAGTGGGGACAGCCATGGGGGCAGTGTTTGGGGGGCATCTCTTCCCACGGTGCCAGCTGCCTGCACCCCGGCAGGGAGGGCAGCACCAGCATCCTGGACAACCTGCTGTCACGCATGGAGCAGTATGCCAACAACCTGGAGAAGCTGGTGGAGGAGCGGACGCAGGCCTACCTGGAGGAGAAGCGCAAGGCAGAGAACCTCCTCTACCAAATTCTGCCACAGTGAGACGGGGAGAGTGGGTTGGCACAGGGTCAGCGTGGACCCGCTGCTATGCAACCACGGGGTCCCTTGCTGGCCTTCCTTGCTGGTGTAGGGCAAGGGGTCAGTGGGAACAGGGGAGTTGGAATGGGAGCCCACTGCTGTCCCTCTTGTCCTCACCAGCTCTGTAGCGGAGCAGCTGAAGCGCGGGGAGACAGTGCGGGCTGAGGCTTTTGACAGCGTCACCATCTACTTCAGCGACATTGTGGGCTTCACCGCCCTTTCGGCGGAGAGCACCCCCATGCAGGTGACAGCAGGACTTGGGGGCAGCCCCTGCGTGGGGCTGGTGGGGAGGTTCATACCTTGGCAGTGCTATCCCTGGGGCTGGGAGGATATGCCTGCTCTCAGACCCACATGCACCCTTGCTCCATCCAGGTCGTGACGCTGCTGAATGATCTCTACACTTGTTTTGATGCCATTATCGATAACTTTGACGTTTACAAGGTGAGGAGGGGTGAGCAAGTGCAGCCTCCCAAAATGAGGTGGGCAGCGGGGACCCCAGAATGCATGCACTCCCCCTGACCCCCCAGGTGGAGACCATCGGGGATGCCTACATGGTGGTGTCAGGGCTGCCGGTGCGCAACGGGAAGCTGCACGCCCGTGAGATCGTTCGCATGGCTCTCGCCCTGCTCGAGGCTGTCAAAACCTTCAAGATCCGGCACCGGCCCAACGACCAGCTCCACCTGCGCATCGGCATACACACCGGTGAGCCCCCCTGCCAGCCAGCACCATGGATTGGGGGTTGCTCACCCACCCACCCTGCAGCAGCTCCGGGCATCTCTCTGCTTGCAGGTCCTGTGTGCGCCGGAGTTGTGGGTCTGAAGATGCCACGGTACTGCCTGTTTGGGGACACGGTGAACACCGCGTCCCGCATGGAGTCCAATGGCCAGGGTGAGCCATGGGGCTGGCAGCTGGGCTCTGGTGCCACGAGTCATGCCCTGCTCCTGGACTCACACATGTCTCTTTCGCCCCTTTGTGCCACCCAGCCTTGAAGATCCATGTCTCATCCACCACCAAGGAAGTCCTGGATGAGTTTGGCTGCTTTGAGCTGGAGCTGCGTGGGGATGTGGAGATGAAGGTGAGGGCACGGGGACCCTGGTGGAGTACCAGCCCTTCCTGATGCAGGGGTGTGTGATGGGTGGCTGGGTTGGGGCTGAGACCCCTCATCCTCCTCGTTGCTGGGGATAGCACCCGAAGAACAGCATTGATGTGAGGAGGGTCTCACTGCCCCCTCTGCCCCCCAGGGCAAGGGGAAGATGCGGACATACTGGCTGCTGGGTGAGAGGAAAGACCCCAAAGTCATCTGAGCCCGGCGGCAGTGGTGGAGCCTGCAGCCCTGATGGGGTCACCAATGCTTCCCGGTGCCTGGACCCCCGGGATGCACAGGGACCTCCCCCCCATCACTGCAGCCCAGTATCACCACCACAGCCCCCCTGCTTCAGCAGGGCTCAGGCACGGGGGGCCAGCAGCCACGTCAACACCTGCTGCCCTCCATTGGCACCAGCAAAGCCCACCTCCCCCCACAGCCTCTGCTGGAGGCGGGGAGCCGGCCCCGAGCCAGCCCAGGGACGACCCCATAACCCCCCACCCTCTGGGGTCCAGCCTCCCCCCTATCCTCTCCCCCGCGGCTCAGCTGGCTCTGAGCTGCTCCTGGGGCCTGGCTGCCCCGCAGGGCATTTTGCCGTCTCTTTTCAATACCTGGTCCCTAACAGAATTTGTGCCCACATCACCCCCTCTCCCGGGGGTGGGGAACTGGGGGCTTCTGCCGGGACTGACCCCTTGGCCAGGGCAGGCTTCAATGCTGCGGCTCCCCCCAGCCCCAGTCTCCCCCTTCCCTGTATATAGCCCCACCAGGTCATGTAAATACTTCCCCTCTCCCAGGTGTAAATATAGGAGTCGCTGCAAACTATTTTGTTGAAATACAAACTCCCCCAAACCCCGCCATCCCTCGGCCTCTGCTTCGCTCTGCCCTGGAGTCCCAAGTGGGGTGGGGGAATGGGAGGGAATCCCAACACAGAGCTAAGCCTGGGCTGGGATGGCCTCCCAGAGCATCGTACCCCGGGGTCCAGCTGAAGTGAGGGCTGGGGGTGAAGGCTCGCTGCAGCGGCGGCTGGCGAGGGCTCAGGGCGGTGCTGGGAAGGCAGAGCTGCCGCGACGGGGTTTGCTTTGGCGTGAGGGCTGCAGTGCGTTCCTCTGAGCTCATGTTCTGGCCCTGCCACCACCGCCGCCTCTTACTGGAACCCACCTGTGCCTGGGGACCGGGATAGGGGCTGCATGTCATCCGCTGTGGGTGCCGGGACACGTCCCAGGGGCTCTCCCTTCTGTTCTCAAGGACGGAGGCTTGCAGCAATAGAGTGTTTTGGGGCAGCAGTGATTTGCAGAGCGGCTGGGGGGTGTCCCCACACCTGCACTGCATGGCCCCACGGGGTCAGGATGCCAGGGACACAGTACTCCCCCCAAGACACCCAGCCTGAGGACAACTCTGGTGCGGCAATGATGCTGGGGCCACCTGGGCCCCCCCTAGATCTTTACTTCTTGTTGGGCCGGAGCTGGATCCTCAGTGGGGCATAGCGTGGGAACTGGTGCAGGTCCTCCGTGAGGTGGCTGGAGAAGACTGAGGTCTTGCGAAAGCGTTGAGCCTTGCAGCTGATGCCGTCGATACCCTGGAGGGCAGGGAAGTGGAGAGGTCTCTGTCAGCAGCCGTGTCCCCCAGCTGCTGGCAGGGCAGGGTGCCAGGGGGGACTCACGGGGTATTTGTCCACCCAGAAGCTGTAGGGCTCATCCACATGGTAGTTGTGGGGCTGCAGGTAGAAACGATGTGACAGTGGGCAGCGGGGACAGCATGCCCAGGGAGGACACAGGAGTCTTGTGCCACAAGCTGGGGCAGCGGGGGGGGCTGTCCCCTACCTGTGCCTGGCTAGTGGGCTCCCTTCTGGACTGGTAGTCCTTAGCCTGCTGGACCTGGAGTGTGGTGGAGTCTGACTGCATGGGCACCCGGTGGGGAAAGATCTTCTCCAGGAACTCCTTCCTGCTGGCAGAACAGATGCTGTACCCCTCAGCTCTGGGGTCCCCCCTGCCCTGGGCAGGTACCCACAGCAGGGTCCCCCATTTCAGGGCATGACTCCAGGAGTGGGTAGCACATCAGTGCACGGGCTTGCCTGAATTTCTGGTAGAGTGTGGACTCCAGCATGGCCTCTCGCAGTCCTTGGGAGAAAGGTGCCATCAGCCCTGCAGCTGAGACCCACTCGCTGCCTTTTTGGGGGGCACATGGCTCAGGGGTGGGGAGCTCAGCCTCACCTCGTCCCAGCATCCGGACCCTGTGCGGCAGGCGGTAAGTGTCCTTTGTAGTGGTGCTGTAGGTGTTCTGGGAGACAGGCTGGTGGGCCAGCAGCCTGCGGTGGCCGTGCCGGTAGATGAAGCCCTCACTGCCCGGCTCACCCTCTGGGACAGCATCCAGGTGGTTCGTGGCTCTCTGGGGACAGACAGTGGGGGCTGCAGGAAGGGGACAGGAGCCCACCCTGCAGGGCCCCATGCCTGCTCCTGGCATTTAGGCTTTTAATGGTCCCCTGGGGCTCTTGGCTGGCTTGGGAGGTTGGGATTAGTACCCCCTTCTGCTGAGCATCCCCAAGCTGGGGGCACTACCCCATAACTAAGGCCATGACACACAGGCAGGTGGCCAGCACAAGCCTTGGGAGCAGCCACAAAGGCACAAACTGCAAAACGGGGGGACGGTCCTTCCAGTTGGCACCCCAGGAAAGCTGGTGTGGGGCCAGGGCTGATCTCTTCTGCCTGACAGAGGTCAGACAGCCTCCTACATCCCGCTTGGTGCCCAGGGTGCCCTTGCAGCTGGGTATGGCTCTTATGGCACTCAGACTAACTGTGGGGTGTCCAGGCTGTGGCACAGTTTGGCCCATGTCCCCCCCAGCCCAGTTCGCCCAAGCAGGTGTCCTTGCATCCACACAATGGGCCGTGACACCCAGCAGCGAGCTCCTGGTTCTCCGCCTTTTGTACTATTGAATTTCATCCCCTTTCCATCCTGCTGGGCTCAAGGTCATCCAAGGAGCTCCAGCTCGGCCAAGTGCAGCTATTTAAAGAGATGGGGGCTGCCTAGGAGCAGGGGCCTTCACAAGATCAGCAGGTGGGATGCAGCGGGGTGGGTTTTGAGGGACATTTCCCCTTATGGTCCCCCAGCTGGTGGTTACCTCCTCCTGCCAGTTGCGGATCAAGCAGGTCCCCCGAGGCACTGGCCGTCTGGGCTGCTCCATCAGCGTTTGCAGGGAGACAGGCTGCACCCGCACCGCGACAGAGGGCACCTCCTTGGGGCAGGTCCCCGGCTTTGCAGGGGAGGGTGGCAGCTCGACCTCGCTGGGATCTGTCCCAGCCTCGGGAGGTGGCACTGTGTTGGGCATAGCGGGCAGGGCCTCGGGGGGCAGCTCAGCCGTTGGCAATGGCACCTGCCGGGGCACCTCGTCCGTGGCTGTTGGTATCTCCCTGGGAAACAGGGGTTCCTCCATGTGCACCCCAGGCAGGAGGACAGTTCTGGCGCCCCTGTCCGCGCATGGTGGCCTCACTCCAGCATGCACGGGAGGCACAAGGCCTGTCAGAGCCACCCTGTGGGGGGATGTATTCTCTGAGGTGAGGCAGTGGGTAGCATCTTTCAGCCCTCACTTACCCGCACTGTCCTCAGCCCCCAACAGAATCAGCAGGGCCTGAGGCCAGGGACCCTGAGTGCCCACAGTGTCACCGCATGGTGGGGAACAAAGCAATCTGCTCCCTTTGTGGGGCAGAAGCAGGGCCTGCTGCTAGGTCTGTGCTGCAGGGGAGTTTCCCCCTCCATAACTCTCCTCTGCCCCCTTGCCCCACCCCCCGCCCTGACAGCAACGTCCCCTCCAGTGTCCCCAGCCCAGGTTATGCCTCCCAATGCTCCTCCCCGCACTGTGTCCCTTCCCGGGGCTCTGCACCCCCCACACCCCGTGCCTGGGCTCTGTGCCCACATCGTCCTCCCCAGGTACGACCCACTCCAGGCCGTGACCCCCAACCTCCCCATGTCCTAATGCCCTCTAGGCCCTGTCCCCAATCCACGCAGGCCCCTGCCCCACAGTGTTCCCCTCAGGGATCACCCCAAGCTCCTACACCCCTTAGTGCTCCCCGGTGCCCCCGGCCCTGCCCCACCCCCGGGGGGTCTCGGGCCCCCGCCGCCGCGCTCCCGGCTCCATAGCGCCTGCGCAAGGTGAGGCTGCTACGTCTCCACGGAGACGGTAAACACCGGCCGCGGCCGCAAGCTCATTGGTGACGCCGGGTGCATACGCACCTCCCATTGGCGGAGAGCCTGAAGGGAAGGGGTCAAGACCCACCTGGGGGCGGGGCCATGCGGCAGGATTGGAGTGCGAGGGGAAGAGGGCGTGGCCGGGAGCAAATGGGCGTGGCGAGGGGCGTGGCCGTGGCGAATGGGTGTGGCCGCGGCCAGAAAGGGGTGTGGCCAGGCCCGGGTTGGGCTCCAGCGACAGGGTGACCCCCCCGCAGGCCTGGGATGTCCCCACCTCTGGGGGTCCGTGTGCCCCGGGCCCGTGTCTCCCGGCTGCCCTGGCGCCTTGGAGCTGCCACCGGCGGGGGAGGGAGGAGCCCGGCCAGGGCTCAAGAGCATGATCTGAGGGGCAGGGATTGCCCTGGAGGCTGTTGGGGAGGGGCAGGTGGGCACCGTGCCCGGGCAGGGATGGCTCAGCCCCACTGGGGCGGTAGGAGGGACATGCCCTGTGCTGGGTGCTTGGGGACATGCCGCTCCCCATGGCTTGACCTAAATCATGCCCCCTGCCATTTTGGCCTGGCGCTCGGTCGCACCCATCTGCCCCAGGGACTGGCCCAGGGTGACAGGGCGGGATGGCCCCGGCGCCTGGCTGGGCACAAGCAGGCGTGGGGCAGCTCCCCTCACCGGGCCCCCGGCTCCCGTCTGTGCGGAAGCCTGGCAGAAGAAGGGCCCTTTGATAGCAGGCGGCGGGCTCGGGCGCGAGGGCTGTTATTCCAGCCCTCTGCGGTGTGCACGGCACACTCGGCGTTGGGGCCTCTTGTTTTTCCTGGCTGGGGATGTGCTTGGCCCCTTTGGCCTCAGCCAGCCGGGGCCCCCAGTGGGGACCACTCCTCCCACCGGGTGTTCGGCCCCGTGCCAGGCCGGGACTCCTCTGAACCCATCTGCTGCGCAGCTGAGGGGAAGAGGGAGAAACGTGCCCTAGAGCTCAGGCTCAGCCAAAGTCTTCCCCTCCCACGCTGGGGCTGCAGCAGTTCTGCTGCCACTGGAGCTGGGCGCTCAGGTACCCCCAGGGCTGGGTGCTTGCTGGGAGGCTGTTGGGGTGAGTGCTGCTGGCTGTGCCCCCCATGCTCAGCCCCAGGCCCAGGGCTGGGCCCTGGGGTGCACCCGTACCCCAGCTCTTGCTGGGGAGGTGGCAGCCTGGGCACCCTGCCGCAGCTTACACCCCAGGGTGCTCTTCCCACGAGCATCCCCTGACTCCCCACCAGACATGTGTGGACTTGACCCCAGGCCACCCAAAAGCCTGGCTGGGCAGCACAGGGGACACCAAAGGGACACTAAAGGCACAGCAGCACAGTGTGGGACAGGGACCCTGGCGATGCCAGCTCAGGAGTGTGAACACACTGTATGGCAAACCACTCCGGGGCAGCACATAGGGCATTGCTGTGGGGCTGCGCTCTGGCCATATTGCCATAGGGCAGCAGCCCTGGAGCTGCTGGAGCATGTTTGGCTGCCTCTCGCCTGCTGACACATCCCCCGCCGCCCCCCTGCCCCGCTCTTTTGGGAACTTGCGTCATTTGTGATAGTCTTCAGCTGAGGCACGAAAACAGCCCTTGGCCCCTACCCCCCCTTTCCCTCGGGCTTGGCCCTTACGGGCCATGACCGCTGTGCTGCCCTGAGGCTGCTTGGGGACTGACAAAATAAACACAGCACAGGAGGAAACGCTCACAGGCGTCTGTCCCCTGACCTCACGTGCCAGTGCTCGCCCTCCGCTGGGCATGGCATCCCTGGGGGGCTGCTCGGGGTGAGCCCTGGGGGATGCTGCACTGGGGATACCTGGCCTGTCTTTGAGACCCCAGGGCCTGCAGCCCTGACGCAGCGCTGTCCCATGTCCAAGAGTGGCCCCAGCCCACGCTGAGACACCAGTAGGTCTGAAAGGCAGGAAGCAGCAGCATCCAACAGTTTTAAGGTTCATTGCACCCCAAAACATTCCCTATGCTCTACTGTGTGCTTGTGGGGGCGAAGCAGCCAGGCTCTGCCACAGCCCCACGCTGCCCCCCAGGGAGCCCCGCCGCCAGCGCCACCGAGCCGGAGGCTGAACAGAGCCGCCATTCTCCCCAGCGGGCTGCGGTCTCCTGTGCGGCTGGCGAGGGCCCAGGCGGCCCCACCAGCGGTGCCAGGTGGGCCGTGTGCCACGCCAGCACTGGCCCCCGCCGCTAAATATAGCCCCGGCGGCTGGCCGTGGCCCGGCACACGGCGGGAGCGGGAGGCGTGGGGCAGGGAGCGCAGGCTGCACACTGGTGGTGAGTGAGCAGCTGCTGAGCACGGCTGGGGCCTGGTGCTTGCAGCTGCGTGTGTGGGACCCCTGGTGCGTGTGCACCCCACTCGGGGTGGACATGGCCACGTATGGGCGCACACGTGCAGTCCATGTGTATAAACGTGTGTGTGAGCACTGCTGTGTGCATAGTGCCGCCTGGATTTTTCACACACAGAGGGGTCTGCAGTGCGCAACACAACACCTTTTCCACAGAGGGTCCAGGTTGTGCAGCACAATGCAGGCACAGAGGTCAGACACATGCAACACTTTTGCACAGTGGTGCATGCACGGGGGGCTGGGATGTGCAGTGCAATGCATTTTGCATTATAGTGCATTCATGGGGGTCTGCTGCGTGCAATGCAACATTTACACAGTGGTGTAAGCACAAAGCGTCTGTGGCGGGCAGTGCAATGTTTTGCACAGCAGTGCACACACGAGGGGCTAGGTTGCGCAGTACGAAGTGTAAGGGGTCTGGGGTGTGCAGTGCAGTGAGTTTTGCACACACAGGTGGGTCAGAGTGTGCAATGTAGCAAGTTTGGCACAGCAGTGCACGCACAGGTGGTGTGGTGGGTGCAGGGGCGTGTGTGTGCATGCAGGGGGGCAGCACGCCCACCATGCAGCCACTGCCCTTAGCTTTATGAACCACCTGGAAGCTCCCAGAGAAGACACTCTGGGGAGCAGTAAATGTGCAATTAGCGTGTTTAGTTCAATTTAGTGCAATTAGCTCACTTTTGCAACACAAAGAAGCACCAGCACCCCATGTGGTGCTCTGGCAGCAGTATAGGGGGTGCTTGCTGGGTATCCAGGGACTTGCTGGGGGGCATGGGGGGGTACTGCGGCTGGGTGCTGCTGGCACTCCCAGGCTGTACCCCAGCTTGGGGAAACCCTTGCAGCACCCAGCCTGTTTGCCCCCTGCCGAGCACCAGCATGGGCTTTCTGCCTGTGGGGTGTGGACACCCCCCAAAAAACTCTTGCTCCAACTGGGGGGCTCCAGAGCACCTCCAGCCCAGGTCAGGCTGGGATGTGGGGAGCACAGCCCCCCTACAAGAAGCAGGGGCACCAAGTCCCACCTGCATCCCTGCCTCGAGTCTTGCTGATGCGTCTCTGCTGCGTGACACTCAAAGCCACTGCTGTCCCAGGCTGGCCACAACAACACAGAGCCACTGAAGCCAACGCCAAGGAGATGTTTATTGGGGGGCTGCAGGTGCGGGGGGTGCTCAGCCGGGAGGCCAGCCCAGCTGCCGCCCCCCCAGCACATGGAGGTGCAGATGGTAGACAGATTGGGCGCCGTGCTTCCCGTCATTGATCACTGCCAGGAGAAGGACGGGGGGTCAGGCCACCCCCACACTGGGCCACCCCTCACAGCCCCGCTCCCCCAGGGCCACCAGCGAGGGTCCTGCCCCCATGGCATGGCAGAGGACACCAACTCACCGAGGCGGTAGCCATCAGCCAGACCCTCTGCCTGCGCTGTGCGTGCTGCCACCACCAGCAAGTGCCCCAGAAGCTGGAGGGGGGCGGCACAAGAGTCAGCAGCCTCTGTGTGCGTCCCCCCACTTGCGTCCCAGGGACCATCCTGAACTCACCTCAGTGTCCTGGGGACCCACACGGCTGATCCGGGGGATGGGGCGCTTGGGGATCACCAAGAAGTGGACGGGGGCTTGAGGAGCCACATCGCGGAAAACCAGGCACTGCCGGGGGGGGCACGGTGAGCCCTGCACCCACGGGTGCTCCCCCCGGGCCGTCCCCTGCACCCTGCTGTCCCCACTACCTTGTCATCTTCATAGAGGATGGTGGCAGGCACGCTGCGGGCGATGATCTTGCTGAAGATGGTGGGCTGCCCGCCTGCCTCCTCGCCGGCCGCCGCTGCCCGCTGTGCTTTGCCCACCTCCCCGTCCTGCCCGCCGGGCGCTGCCACCCACCGCTGTGACAGAGGGACACACAGGGCCTTACGGCCTGGGCCACCCGGGAACGGGGACCTTGGGGTGGCAGAGGCACGCGGGGGGTGGAACACGCGTGCGAGGATGTGTGATAAGATCGATATACGGGTGCCAGGCGGGGGTAACGCCTGGTGGTGATGGGGTGACGCCCGTGGGGGTGACAGGGATGCACCACGGGAATGCTCATGGGGGTCATAGGGGTCCCCGCGGGCATGAAGCTGGATGCCCATGGATACTCCGAGGCCCCGCGCCGTGGGGGTGCGCACACAGGGGCTCACGCCCGCCGCGGACCTTGACCGGCGGCAGGAGCAGCGGCGACCGTGGCGCGGGGCGAAAACGCGGCAGATGCTGGCATTCCCGCCCACATCCCGCCTCTGTCCCTCCCGCCCCACGCGTGTCCCCCGCGCCCACCTGCCCCGCGCGCCGCGCCACNCCCGTCACTCCCACCCCTGCCCCGGCACCTTAAAGCGCCCGCTCGCGCCCACGCGTGACTCGCGGGCGACATCGCCGGGCCCTCCGCGGAGCGTGCTGGGCTCCCGCCGGAACCCTCACCGCGCGAGTGGGTGCCGTGACCACGCACGGCAGCGCAGCCCCGCTCCTTCGGCAATGGCCCTGGGACAGAAGCAGGTCCTTGTGCGGTTTATTGGGCCTTCAGAACCCCATGCGTGGGCGCTTGCGGCGCGGCTGGGAGGCGGAGGAGAGCTGGCTCTGGGAGGAGGGGATGCAGAGTTGGCTGGCCTGGCTGGCCTGGCTGCCGGGGAGCTCTGGGGGCTCTGGGGGGGCCTCGGCCCACACTGCCAGGTAGTCCCGCAGTGTCTTCCGCCGCTCCTTGGGGATGCCACGGCTGCGCAGGCTCTGCGAGGAGAGCAGGGCTTCGTCGGGAGCGGGGGATGCCGGGGGGCTGCCATGCAGTGGGGAGCCTTCCTGGGGGAGCAAGGAGGGATGGCCAGGGGAGAGCGGCTGGGGGGCTGCATCACTCAGCTCCGAGAGTTCGGACTGGTAGGTGACGGAGGAGGTGAAGCTGGCCGAAAGGCTGCACCGGCTGCGGGCTCGCTTCTGCTGCCGCCGCCGCTCCCGCAGCGCCTGCCGCCTCCGCGCCATGTTGAAGCTCGTCCTCTCCTCCCACCACTGGATCCAGTCCCCCGACCAGGCTGCCGTCAGACGGGTGCTCAGCGTGTCCACACCCTCCGCTAGCTCTGAGTGCTGTGTCAGGACAGGGGTGAGGGCGTCTGGTGTGTCCCAACGCTGGATGCGGCCCTTTTCCCGCATGGCCTGACGCAGCTGCTGGCGCACCTGCCCTTGCAGTGTGCTGGGGCCCACTGGGCTTTGCAGCTCTTTGTGGATGAAAAGGCGCTTCTGGCTGAGGATGGGGAGCCAGTAGTGCCGAGGAGGCTCCCTGCAAACCTTGAAAAGAGCCTTCATCCAGCGGCGGTACTGCAGGGCTGTGCCCGGGCTGGGCACTGCCAGGGAGGGCTGCGGGCTGGCACAGGGCTCCTGGGGCAGGTCAGCTTCCTCCGGAGCTGCTGGTGTGCCTGCATCCTCCTTCTCATTGCTAATCACCTCCAAGTTAGACAAGTAGAAAGCTTGTTCTTCCTCCTCCTCTTCTTCTTTCTCACTGCCCGAGCCCAGTGAGCTGCTGGCTGGATCCTCAAAGAGAGGGGAAGAGCCGGGGGCTGCTGTGGCCTCATCCACAGAGGTGGGCGCAGGGGGCTGTGCCATTTTGTGAGTCAGCCTCTGGCAGAAGACATCCCCGGCCTCGGAGAGCTGGAAAACTAACAGCGACTCCTGCAACCTGTCCTCCTGTAGTGTGGCAGCCAGCCCTGGGGGAGAAGGGAGGCATTACCATAAGGGTTCCATCCTTGAAGCCCCTCCTGGGGCCTAGCCAGCAGTGGCGGATGCCTCCACTATGGACACACTCACTGCTGGCTCCCTCTGCCCATATAATTTTCCAGGTCATTAACCTCTTACCATGCACATAGGGCTGTTCAGGCCTTTGCTTTTTCAACCACCACCACCCCAGGGCACGGCAAAGGCTGCAGCCCTCCCTCCAGCCCACATCCCTCCCCCCTAGACTTGCACCTCAGAGTGGTGCGGGGTACCCACCAGCAGCCGGGGCACCGAGTCGCTGCTGGAGCAGGTGGTGGCGGTGTGGGAGCTGCGTTGGCAGGTGCTGCAGACAGCCAGTGATGCTGTGCAGTTTCTGTGGAGGTCCCAACAGCTGGCAGGCTGACCGGCTGCCCCCTGGAAAAGGACACACCAAAAATTGGCTGGTGAGCACCAAAGCTGGGGTGGCAGCCAGCGCGAGCACTGAGGAAAATGGGAAGAGGGCACAGAGGAGACCCAGTCCTGCAGTCTCTCACCTTGGTACTGCAGCAGCAGCAGTTCCTGGGTGCTGGATGCGCCAAGCAGAACCTTATGGCTCCTCCCGGACTTCCCCGGCATCAGGTGGGCAAAGAGAGGAGGGGCCTTCATCATATGCACCCACTTCAGCATGGGCACCAGCGGCAACCGCTCATCCATCACGTACACGGAGAACTGGGATGGGGAACACGGTTCAGCAGGGCCCACCTCAACATGCCATGGCAATCCCCCTCAGCTGGATGATCCCTCTGCCCCATGGCCACTGGAAGAGGGGGCTGTGCCGGGGTGTCCCCCGGCCCTCAGCTGTCCCTCCTGGATGTGGTGGGACTCACCTGGGTGGTGACGAGGTGATGAGAGGGGTGAGCCCTGCCCAAGTACATGGGCAGTATCACACGCTCGCCCTGCTGGCAGTCGGCTTCCTCACCCACCTTGAACAAGTCAAACTGGCATCTCTCAGGGGCCTGGAGCAGCAAATTGGGGTGTAGTCAGCACCCTGGGTGGGGGTACCCCCTCTGCCACCCACTGCTGGCCCCGTGCCCACCCTCCCAGGCTCACCCGGGCATCCAGGCACTGCAGGCCAGTGCGGTCAGCACAGCTCAGCACCCGTGGGTGTGCGGTGAAGTCGCTCCAGCGCCAGGGCAAATGGTCCCGAAAAAACATGGTCTGGGGGTCATGGCGGAGCCGCTGCAGCCTGTGGGAAGAACGTCGCATCAGTGCAGGGCAGAGTTGTCCCTCTTGCTTGAATCCTCCTCCCACACCAAGAGCCAGGGATCTGTGTGAGCCTCCTCCCACCCCCAAGTGCCCCATCTCACCCTGTCTCGACGCTCCAGAGGTAGATGGCTCCACTCTGGGTGCAGACGGCCAGCTCCCCGGGGAGGTGAGGGCTGCAGCATGGGGGACATAGCATCACCATGGGGACTGGAGTGCCTGCTGCAGCACAGAGGGCTGCAGGCATGGCAGAGCCGCCTCCCTGCAAAATGCGTTCCCCCAGCACCTACCTGACAGTGAGGCAGGATGCAGGCACGCTGGTGCGGATGACCTGCAGTGGAGTGGGGGCTGCCCCTATCCTGCCTGGCACCCTCCAAACGCCACAGTGATAGTCTGAGCGGACACCAACAAAATCTGGCAGGGGACAGGAGGCGGCATGTGAAATAGCAGCATCGCAGGGCCCCTTTGCTGCCCCTCCACCTCACACCCTGTCCCACCTGGGGTACAGATCCCAGGGCTGGCTCACCTTCCCCGTCCACCCGTGCGGCAGCCACTTGCCGGATGCGTCCATTGAGCTCAAACTGCGCTGGGGAGCCCCAGGCATGAGGCAGCTCCTCCAGCAGCATGTCCTGGAAATCTGGGGTGCTGGTTAAGGGCACTGCAACATGACCCCCCTGCTTTGCTCCCCAGGGACACCTCACAGGGCAGGATACAGAGGTGGTTCATGGCCTGCCCTCCGGGGTACACCAGCCGGCCCGTGCGTGCTCCCACATCTTCAGGGGGCAGCCAGGCCAGTGCCCCCCCCGTAGGGCTGTCATTGAAGAGCAGGTCGGCACACTGCAGCAGCAGCTCCTCATGCACATAGTCCCCCAGCACTCCCAGTGGCACCTCAAAGAGCCAGTCGCGACAGACGTGAGAGAACCAGCGCAGGCGGGGAACGAGGTGCTCCTGGGTACAGCCGCTGTGATGAGACAGCCAGTGTCCAGTGGGGGGAGAGGGAACAGGAAATCCCTCAGCTTTCTACAGGGCAGGGGGCATGGGAACACTCACCGCCTGGCCTCCAGACGTTCTATGTCCTCCATCAGGGCTGTCATCCGGATGGTGGTGTCCCGGGCTGTTCTCTGAGGGGTGGACAGGGGACAGAGGTTGGAGCTGGAAGCTGCAAGAAGAGGGGTGGGGGACACTGTTTTTACCCCTAGACAGACACTAACCATCAGCTTAGAGTCACCCAAGAAAAAGTTCTTGTGCAGCAGCTGCCCCAGGGAGCCAAATGCATCTTCTGGGTGATCCACAAAGAAATGGCTCAGCTGTGTGTGAAGGACAGGGAGGGGTTAGGACACGCAGGGAGACCACGCCATCACTCTAGGTCCTCTGTGGGACATGGTGCCCCAAGCGCTACCTGTTTGGTGAAATCCGGGGCAGCTCTGAACTTGCCTGCCTGGAGCTTCTTATACAGGATGCCGCGGCAGAGGATGTCCTGCGGTGTGAGCATGGGGATCCAGCAGCCTGTGGGGAGAAGGCAGGGACCGGTTGGTACCACACAAATACCAGGACACTGGCAGCACCACACAGCAACGGCTGGCCCATCCCCGCTCCCCCCTCTGCAAGCATGCCCGAGGAGAGTTGCTAAAGCTCTCTGTGCCAGCACGGCAGAGCCGTCGAGGCTCCCGAGCCACAGGACAGGTGTGGAGGTGGAACGGGACGGCCTCAGCCAGTCCCGGGACAGCGCGCCCCCCTCCCGCAGCTCTCACCGGCGTTGGGAGGCAGCACGGGCACGGCGGCAGCCTCGGCGGGTTCCCAGCTCTCGCCCGTCCTCCCGCGGCGGGGCACGAACGCCGTCCCAGACTGCAGGGAGAGGAGGCGGGAGGTGGGAGCGGCCCCTGCCCGCCCCACGCCGCGGTCCCCCGGCCCGACCCCCCGGGCTCTCACCTGGCGGCGCCTGGGACCGGCCTCCAGCACCTGCCCGCGCTCGCCCCAGCCGGAGGCCGGAGCGGGGCCCCACACCTCCCGGAGCGGGCCGGCGCCGAAGTAGGAGGGGAAGAGAGTGTCCGGGAACTCCATGGCGCCGGGGGACGCCGGGGCGGGCCCTGAGGCATCCCGGGAGTGCCGGTTCCGGAGCGCCCGCCGGCCGGTGCCCACGCGGGAAAGGCGCCGCCACCGGAAGTGGCGCTGCCGAGGCACCGAGCACCAATCAGCGCCCGGGAACGGAGCGGGACCAGAGCGGCTCCAGCGGCCGCTCGATGAGGAGCATTACTGCCCCCTGGCGGACAGAGGGAGCAAACGCGGCTCAGTCGGCAGGAGCGGGGGAAGCGGTGGGACCGGGCTGGACCGGGACGGACACACTGCGGGAGCCATCCGGACAAGACCGCACCTGGGAACGGGCACGGTGCGGGTATCGCCTCCCTGCTCCTCACCCACTAGTAAAGCAGATGGGACTCCCCCGCGCGAGTCCTGCCGTGGGCACACCTCGCCATCCGGCCTGACCCCGTTGCTGTGTGGCTGTGGGACACCCCACGTACCTGGGGGATGTGGGGCCATGCGGCAGCCCTAAATACCTGAGAGACATAGGGCTAAAAGGCAGCTCCTGGAGGGTTTGGGGATATAAGACTGTTCCAGTCCCCTCAACCCCCTGCCCTTCCCGTGTGACTTTGCAGCGACTCCGTCACGGGGACCCCCCTCCTGCCCCGGTTCCAGGGCCTTTTCCTCCTCCGGGGTGGCTGCAGGGTCCCCATGAGGGTCCCGCCTGGCCCAGCACTCCCATGGGTGCCCACACCTACAGGGGACAGTTCTTTGTTCCATGGAGCTCCATGGAGTTCCATGGTGGGTCTCTGGAGCCTTTGGGGAGTACCCTGGGGGTGGGCAGCCTCCCCTGTCCTCTTCCCAAAGACAGCATGACCAAGTTGCTTCTGGAGGGATTAGGGACCTTGTATGGTGGCTGTGCCAGGGACGCCGGCCCCAGAGCCGTGCTCCGGCAGGTCTGCGTTAGGGAGCGGACCCTCAGCCGTACCTGGAGGAGGGCTGAGCTTTGGAGAGCTGCCACTGGGCACTCAGGACTGACCATGGGGTGCCACTGCTCCCACCCCGCGCCTCCCGGGGTGCTCCATGACAGGGGGACAGGGCAGCAGTGGGGCTGGCGCAGGGCAGAGCACCCCCAGGAGTGGGACTGTGCCCATGTGTCATCTGCCTCCACCATGGCCAAGGGGGATGGTGATGTCAGATGAGTCTGGGGATGATGTCAGGGAAGTTTGGGAAAGCATGATGAGATCGTTGCCAGTCGAGATGCCCTCATCCCTGCAGGATGCCCTCATCCCTGCAGACCTCCTCTCCTGGACACCTCCTCCACAAGATAAATAGAAAATAATGATAAATAGACCCCCGTTAAACAGCCTTCATAGGTAGCCCCCCCGGCCCCACAGATAGCCCTTGCTGCCTCTCATCCCCTGTCTACAGATGCCCTGTTTGCCCTTGGCATTTTAGTCCCCCTGTTCCCCTACACCCTGCCCCACAGCCACTGTGTCCCAGCCCCATGGCCCCTTTCACTTGTGTACTGTGTTGCCTTTGTAGCCTGGCCCCACGGCCACCTGCATCCCAGCTGCATGGCTCCTGTCTCCCCGTGCTGTATCCCTGTCCCCAACCCTCATCCCTGTCCCCAGCCCCATATCCCTGGCTCCCAGCCCTATAACACTCTCCTTGGTCTATATCCCTGTCCTTAGCCCCAGTGCAGGTCCCCAGCCTGTGTCTGTCCATGTCTCTAAGTCCCATATCCTCGTCACCAGTCTATAGCACTCTTCCTTGTCCCCCCTCCCTGTATCCCTCTCCCCAGTCATTGTCCCTGTCCTCAGCCTACAGCCCTGTCCCCAGCCCGATCCCCGTGTTCCCCAGCCTCATGTCCCCAGCCTCAGCCTGTGTTCCATTGTCTCTGTCCCCAGGTCATAACCCTATCATCAGCCTCATGTCCCTGTCCCCAGCTTGTGTCTGTGTCCCCCAGCCCTGTATCTCTGTCCCCAGTCATTGTCCCTGTCATTGAATCATAGAATAGTTTGAGTTGGAAGGGACCTTCAAACTATTCTGTCACCAGCCTGTATGCCTGTTTCCAGTCCCTGTTACCAGCCCCGTGTCCCTGTCCACAGCGTGTATCCTTGTCCCCAGCCCCATTCCTGTGTCCCTCAGCTTCATATCTCTGTCCCCAGCCTATATCCCTGTCCACAGCACCATGCCCCTGTCCCCCAGTCTCATATCTCTGTCCCCCGCCTCATGTCGCTGTCCCCAGGCCACATCCCTGCCCCAGACCATGTCCCTGTCGCCAGCCCCGTGTCCCTGTCCCTGTCCTCAGCCCCATATCCCCGGCCCCATCCCTATCCCTGCCCCGCCGTGCCCCGAGCAGCGGCGGGGCCAACCCGGGGGAGATTGGGTCACGCAGGGGGGCGGGGGGGGGTTGCCGCCGGCGAGTGACGCGCGTGGGG
>VWYH01004568.1:69931-85707 GCA_013399365.1 Pampusana beccarii | reverse complement strand
GAGCAGCGGCGGCCGCTTGCCCCCCACCTCCGCCTGCCCCTGCTGCTCCTGCCGCTCCTCCTCCCGCCGCCGCCAGCCGGTGAGTGCCGCGGGGCCGGGGGCGCGGGGGCGTGCGTGCCACGGGTATGGGACACACGCGCGGCGGGGCACAGGGACGAGTACGGGATGTGGAGCAGGAGGGTGGGTGCATGGGGTGCGGGTGCCGTGGGGCACCGCGGTGCACATTGAGGGGTGTGTGTGCGATGGGAATGAGGTACACACGTAATGGGGCACAGTGTGCATCTGCCGCGGGGTGTGTGTGCAGTGGGTAGGAGGTCTGCATGCTGTGGGGCGCAGGGGGTGTTCGCACACTGCTGTGGGGTGGAGGGTGCTCGTGTTATGCTTGCGGTGGGTATGAGGTACATGGGCAATGGCATGTGGGATGTGCACGCAATAGGGTGTGGGGGGGGTAAGAGCAGGGCACAGGGCAGTGCGTACAGTGGGGTGCAGTGCCTGCTTGCTATGGGATGCAGGATGCACGTGCAATGGGACATGATGAGTCTGTGCTACAAGGGATGTGGTGTGCATCCAGTGGGTTTTGGGCCACATATGCAACAGGGCACAGAGGTGTGCCCAGCTGGGAGCAGAGTGTGTGTCCTATGGGGCAGAAGTTGCCTGTGCAATCAGGTGCATGTCCAATGTGACACAGAGGTGTGTGTGCAATGGGTTGCTTGCATGATGGGGCATGGAGATGCATGTGCAGGGGGTACCAAATGCCTATGCAATGGGGCACAAGGGTGTGCATGCAGTGGTGCATGATGATAAGCATGCCTTGGGGCATGGAGTACCCATGCAGTGGGGCATGGAGATAAATGTGCGGTGGGGCACAGAGATGTGTGTGCCAGGAAGACGCAGATGGTGCACATCCAGTGGAACATGCAAGGAGGGCAGGTTCATAGGCAGTGGGCCCGGGGGGCGGCAGGTGGGGGGTAGAGAGCTGTGTGCGTACAGTGGGGCAGACCGTGGAGAGGGGGACGTGCGCACAGTGAGGCATCGAGATGTGCATGCGGGGGACACTGGCAGGACTATGTCAGGCGAGGAGCGTGCTGTGTGGCATGGGAAGCTGGCTTGGTGACAGGGATGAGGAGGGGTACTGGGGGTATGGAGGAGACATTGCTGGAGGAGGGGGACATGTCGTCAGGGTGGGAGGGCCGCCATGGGGCAAGGGTGGTGCGGCCGCGGGAGCTGTCCGCGGTGCTGACCGCCGATCGCGGTCCGCGGTGTCCCGGGGCTGTAGTGCTATGGTTGTGGGTCCCGCGGCTCTGGTAGCTGTCCTGGGGCAGAGGGGCACTTGCTTTCCTCCTTCACACTCTTCCTTCCATCGACAGCAAATCCTCTAGCAACCCCTTTTACCCCCCGTGCTCTGGCCACACTGCCATGGGGTTTCAGCCTGACCCCCTCCCTGCAACCGGCTCTCCCTGCCTTGCCCCGGGTGAGTGGGCATGGGGAACCGTGCTGGGAACGGGAAGCTCTGAGTGCTTCCCCCCGTGCCACCTTCTGGAGTTGTGTTCAACATCCCCTCCTCCATAGGGTCACTTGCCAGGTCACTGTCTCCACGTGGGGAGGGGAGCTGTGGAGTAGCTTGGTAGCTCACGGTGGAGAAATTCGGAGCGGGTGCTCTTGCACTGAAACAGGTATTTCATGTCTGGCTTGTGTCGGCTGTCAGTGAAAGGGAGGGGGAGCTGCCTTTGTTCCAGGCAAGGGAGCAGATGCATGTCAGTGTACAGCCAGCTGGGGCTGCACACACGCAGCAAAAACACATGTGCACACAAGCACATGCGCACACTTCCAGCCAGGCACACGCCATGCAAAGCAACCCTTCAACTCAGTTCTCCCACTCCTCGCTAAACGAGCCCTTCTGGGTATAGCCCTGCTCCTGGCCCATTCTCTGCTGTCATCCCTTTTGCTGGCAGCTTATGCAGAGGTGCATCTCATCCTTGGTACACCTTTGCAGAATAATAAATGGGTCTTCCAGACTGGAACAGAGGAAGTGTGGCAATGGTAGGTTGAAGTTACAGTTGCTGTCTGGAGACCAGGTCTCTCTTGCCTCTATTGTGCCAAGGAAGTGACTGTCCCTCTGTTGCTGAGGCTCCTGGAAATCCCTGGAAATTAAACTGTCAGACAGCTGAGCAAGGAGAGGTCACCCCATGAATGCTGTGGACTTGCAGGAAGTGTCTTGCAGACATGGGCCTGTGCACAGCCATGTGCGCCCATGAATGTGGGTGCGCACGCCTCCACTTTGCTGTGTACGCAGACAGCACCCACATGAACATATGTGCACACATTTGTGAACCATCCCTCCTCTGCAAACCATGAGAAAGCTGGGGAGCTGTGCAGGAAGTGTACTGCTCACTCCTTCTCGTGACTTTGTTGTAGGATTCTGTGGTTTATGATAGGCTCTGTGCTGAATCTCCTTGGTAGGCAGAGAAGCAGGGAATCTATGTCCCTGTGGGACCTGACCTGTTGGGGCAGGGGGATGAGCCTAAAGGAATGTCCCTTTGTTATAGGTAAAATGCAGGGAGCAGGTCCTCACTGAAGAGGACAACTAGTTCAAAGAGATAGGCTGCACATGGGCAGAGCCTGAGCAGCTAGGGCCGAGGGCTCTGGAGGCTCCAGAGGATAAGTGCCCACAGCTCCAGGAACTGGGCTTGCAGAAATGCTGAAGCAGGCATGATGCAGACTGTGGCAGGACTGGGAGGCACAGACGAGCACAGCTGACATCAGCCCTGTGGGCACACTGAAGTGGCACAGCCCCAGCCCCCCCAGCCTCTGGGCTGCCCATTTGGGGCATGTTCAGAACCTGGGGAATGGGCCTGGTCTGGGAGGAGTGCTGCACCTCCCCCTTTACTCACCCCATTGAATGCGCCTTGGGTCTCCTCTGCAGATGGGCTCTTCGTGACAGACTACTTTACTCGCACACCACGCAAGCTCAGCCCCTTCCGCTCCTTTGCCAGCATCGAGCTCTTCCACTTCCATATCCCTGAGGACACAGTCATTGCAGTCTGGAACCTCATCACTTTCAAGGAGCAGGGTGGCACATTTGGGGATCAATGTCCAGACCGTAGCATCACCGTGTGAGTAAGCAGCCTGCCCTGCCTGTTTCCTTCCTGCCTGCCTCTGTCTGCCCCTGCTACCCACTGCTTGAACTTGCCCTGGAGCCTGTTTGCTCTTGTCTGCTTCTTCCTTGCATGTGCACATGTGCATATATGTGCACACATGTGTACATACAGAGAAGCACTCATGCATACACATGCACTCATAAGCAGACACACACTTGTGCACAGACACATGCACACACATGTATATATGCATGTACATGCACACACACATACATGCGTCCTCACTGATGATTCATCTTCCCAGGACCGTTGAAGGCTCCACTCTCCTGTGCCTCTCATACATTCACCGTTTTGCTTGAACACCCACCCAAGGAAGCTCACAGTCTCCAGCAAGTTCCCACCTTACAGGTGGATTCACATGATGTCTTTGAAGTTCCTAGTAGCATAGAGGACAGACCCCCATGTGTAGGGCAGGCTGGCACTGCCACAAGGCCTGGCCTGCACCCTGCTAACTGCTGTCTCTCCTGCAGGTACTTCCGCTCAGGAGCTCCCTCTGTCATTAACCCCTTGCACACGCACTTCCCCAGGGACACTGCTGTCCCTGGCTCCTTCGCACTGACCCTCACCTGGACCCTGCCCAACCGCACCACTGGGGTGTTCAATGTCACCAGCCCACTGCCTGGGGACTGGTTCCTGGCTGCCCACCTGCCCAAGGATGAGGGGAAGATCTCTGTCAAGGTGAAGGGCTTGGGAGGACCTCAGGGTGGCAAGGCTCACTGTTGCGCTCAGCTGGGGCCTGAGTGCCATGAGCTGGCAATGCCTGGGGCAGATGCCCCAAGAGGGGACAGTGCCTCATGCTCCCTGCCCCTTGCTGACTGTCCTACTGCTGCAGGGGCTCTACGAGGAGTGCCAGTACCTCTTCCAGCCACAGCTCATCGTGCAGCGCCTGGTGAACATTGCTGTACTGTACCCTGGCTTTGTCACTGAGCAGAGCATGGGCCCCCACAACCGTTCCTGCCTCTACAAGTGAGTGCAAGAGGGTCTTCTAAGGAGGAGGCATCCCAGGGTGGAGTGCTCAGGGTGCCCCATCCCACTTGCTTGCATCCCCAGCCCCATCGATCTGTGCTGAGGGGCAGGACCTGACACCACTGTCCCACAGGGTATTTGTGCCCAGCTACACATCGCGAGTGCTGGTGGAGGTGCTGCGGTGCCGTGGGGCTGAGGGTTGCCCGCTCTGGCTGCGTGTGCGAGCCAAGGCTCCCCCACTGCACAACTCCACAGCGCTGGACTGCCGGGACCACACTCCCTGCCAGCTGGCACTGGACCTGCCCTTCTGGCAGCACTGGTACTACGTGTTGGTGGAGAAACACCCTGGGGTGCCAGGCACTATCTCCTTCCAGGTCATCGTGCAACTCACAGGTGAAGGCACATGGCGAGGTATGGGTGGGGGGCATGGTCTTGACTCTGCTTGGGTGACTGATGGGGTGGTAAAGGATGCCTGAATGATCTGGCTCCATCTGGGTGTGGGGTGATACCCAACTCTGTGGCCATGGGGTCACCAGTAGGTGTTGGGGATGGGTTGCAGATGGAGGTGAGCAGTGGGCAAGAAGCTAAAGTGGGAGCTGAAATTGGGCTTGAGAGTCTGTGTGGTGCCCAGGCTGATGGCTGATGGCTCTGTCCTCCAGACTGCTCCCAACCCAGCCTGGCCCGGCCACCCTTCCTGCCCTCCAGTGCCTCCATGAACATGCCCCACTCCTTCGGCTCCATGGGTGGGCTGGCCCTGGGGGACAGCCCTCCACCTGCCAGCCCGAATGGCACGAAGCACCCGGTCCCCAACCCCACCTCCTCACCCGCAAGTGAGCGGTGCTGGCCAGTCCGCCCCACGCTGCGCAATGAGCTGGACACCTTCTCCGTCCACTTCTACATCTTCTTCGGGCCCAATGTGTCAGTGCCACCCGACCGCCCCGCTGTCTTTGTCATCAATCTCTTACCAGTGCTGGACAGTGGTGGTGTGCTCAACCTGGAGCTGCGGCTCAATGTGGTGAGATACCCATGCTGAGCCCTGGCTGGGGCAGGGCAGAGTGGGAGGCATGGGCTGGGAGATGGGTGACATCGGGACTGCAGCAGGGTAAGGGGCAGGCTTGGGGACACTGGGTCATGGTTTTGGAGCTCTTGGGTGATGGAGCAGAGATTAGGGTGCTCCAACGGCAGACTGGTAGCGTGGGTTTGGGATGTTCATGCATGGTGGAACAGAGATTAGCATGCTCTAAAGGCAAGGGTGATGGCCTGGATTTGAGTGTTCTTGGTTGATGGGCGGTGTCTTAGGGCACTGCTAGGGTGGTATGCCATGATCTGCGTGGTATCAGAGCAGGGCACATTCCTGGCACTGGTTTAGGCCCATCTCCTCTTCCATCAGAGCTCCCTGTGTGGTGAGAACGTGACAGTGTTCGGGTGTCTGAACCACGAAGTCCCGCTGACATCCAGTGACAATGCATCAGTCACTTGCGAGACAGGTAGGCTGGGCTGTGCATGTCCACCCCGCCATGTGTCTGGCAAGAGGCTGGGGGGGGAGATGGCACAGACCATGGAGGCATCTGGCCCTGGAGCCTGGCACAGGGTGCTCTGTCCCTGTCCAAGCTCTGCCCAGGAGAAGGGGCTGTTCCCTGCCCTGCTCACCCGGAGCTCTCCGTGCCCACAGAGTCCCTGGCAGGCTTCCTGCTCTCCGTCAATGCCACGGCCACCCTCAGCCGCCTGCGAATCCCCTACCCCCAGACAGGCAGCTGGTACCTGAGCCTGCGCTCGCTCTGTGCCACAGAGCATGGGTAAGAGCCTCGGGATGTCCCCTCCCTGTACACCCAGAAGGTATATCCCCACTGTGCCCTGCATCCGTGTGCACCATGGGTCCATGTGTGTGCCTGTCCCCTGCGCTGTGTGTCACTGCTCTCCTGTGTGCACGTGGCTTCACAAGCTGTGTGTCACGCTGTGAGTGCCTGTGTGGGTACGGATGGCTCTATCTTGCGCCTGTCTGACCATCTGTGGGTCCCTGCGGCTCTTCCATCCATCTCTCAGTTCGGAAGCGCCCGTCAGCTCACGAACGCCGTGCATCTGTTGGTGCCTGCCTGTCTCTGCGGCAGTGCCCATCTGTACCTGTGCCTGGGAGGGGACGGGGCTGTCACTGCGAGGGACAAGGCTTGACTCTGTGTATGAGGGGGCAGCTCTGGGCAGACTTCCGTGCCCCTGCTCTGCTCAGCACCTCCAGGGACTGGTCCTGTGTCTGCAGCTCTGCTTCTGGAGTGTGTGTCTGCCTGAAAGCCCTGTGGAGGAGAGCAGCTGTTGTGTGCATGTGTCTGTGCATACAAGAGACCATGTGGGGCTCTGTGCTGTGCAGACAATGCTGTGTGTATGCTCAGTGCATGCATGCAGACAGCACTGCAGGCATGTTTGGGTGAACACAAGCAGACAGCTCTGTGCATGTGTTTGGGTTTGTGCAAGCAGACAGGGCTGCCCGTGTTCTGCTTGCACCTGTGTGCAGGTTCAACTGTGTGAGCACATGCAGGGACAGCAGACACACACCCTGTGCACATGTGCAGATGGTGCTGTGCGCATGTTTGTGCATGTTGGTGTGCCTGTGTGTGCACAGGCAGCAGCTGGTGTGTGCTGTTGGGACATGGGCCTGTCTGTGTTCCTGCCTGCTGGAGCTGCTGAGGTGCTGGTTGTCCCCAGAGCCCCATGCACGGGCAGCAAGGGTGCTGTGTCTGCTCCAACCCCTCTGCTGAGATTCTAGTTCATGCTGAGTTGCCAGCTGCAGTTGGTCCTTCCCCAACACGGTCACAGGCAGGCATTGCAGGGCATGGTGTTTCCTCAGCAAAATCCAGACAAAATGGGAGCCAGCTAAGTGTTTAGCTAAAGGCAAAGTGGGCCTAAGCATGACCACTTTCCTCCCACTCACCCAGCCTGGCACAGACAATTGCAGCACACCAGATCCTTGGGGACCAGCTCTCATCTGCCATATGTAGCACCAAAGCAACTCATTTTCATGCTTGCCCTTGCCCTGGGTCTCTCATCACCTGCCCAATCTGGGTGCAACAGGTGCCTCTGGTGGAGGCAGGAGTGGCATGAGGGGTGTGGGGCAAGGGCTGACCCCCTTTTCTGCACTGCAGGTTTGAGCCCTGCACCAACGTGACGGCTGAGGTGTACCTGCGCGCCTACCTCTCACCCTGCATCAACGACTGTGGCATCTATGGCCAGTGCAAGCTGCTGCGCACCAACAACTACCTGTATGCTGCCTGCGAGTGCAAAGCTGGTGAGAGCTTCCTTGGGCACCCATGGTGCCCACTGCACGCAGGGACGCCCCCAGCATCTTCCCCTCCTCCCTGGGGGTTGTGCACCCCATCAGTCCCTCCACACCAGCTCTCTGCAGGGCATTGGAAAGGGTCTTCCCTGCTCCCTCCCCAGCCCCTGCGAATGCTGCAGGGGTGACGGCAACTGTCTCCATCCTCAGGCTGGAATGGCTGGGGCTGCACAGACAATGCCGAGGCTTTCTCCTATGGCTTCCAGCTCCTCTCCACGCTGCTGCTGTGCCTCAGCAATGTCATGTTCGTGCCCCCCGTGGCCATCGCTGTCCGCAGCCACTACCTCCTGGAAGCTGCTGTCTACATCTTCACCATGTTCTTCTCCACTGTAAGCCTGGGGTAGGGGTGGTTGAGTGGAGCAGGCAAGCAGCTGGAGCTGCGTGTGGGGGCTCTCACACCCTTTCTCCCTTATCCCAGTTTTACCACGCCTGCGACCAGCCAGGCATTGTGGTGTTCTGCATAATGGACTACGATGTGCTGCAGTTCTGCGACTTCCTGGGCTCTCTCATGTCCGTCTGGGTCACTGTCATCGCCATGGCCCGGCTCCAGCCTGTGGTCAAGCAGGCAAGCGCGGTGAGGGGGCACGTGGGGTGGGCACAGAGGGAATCCATCCTGATGGTGTCCTGCTGCCCCACAGGTGCTGTACCTGTTGGGGGCCATGCTGCTCTCCATGGCTCTGCAGATGGACCGCCACGGGCTCTGGAACCTGCTGGGGCCCAGCCTCTTTGCCTTAGGGATCATGGCCATCGCCTGGGTAAGGAAATACTGTCCCTGTCCTCCTATGTCACCATCCCAGGTGTGCTCAGCATCCTGCCCAGACATCTATCCCCACTCCCCTGCCAGCATCTCCACTCTGCTGCCTCACCCTTCCCCATGCACCCTCCTCCCTGGCTCCTGGGGGACGTGGTGCTGCGGCACAGGGGCTGTGCCCATCCCTGCCGGGATTGCCTCTTCCAGCCCTCCCGCTTCTCCCCACTGCAGACGGCTCGCACTATCCGTCGCCGCCACTGCTACCCGCCAACTTGGAAGCGCTGGGCTTTCTACCTGTGCCCAGGAGCGCTGATTGCGGCGGCTGCCGTGCTGCTCTACGCCTTCGTGGAGACGGAGGAGAACTACTTCTACATCCACAGCATCTGGCACCTGCTCATCGCTGGCAGCGTTGGCTTCTTGCTGCCACCGCGTGCCAAGCCCAGTGGGCGCCTCGGGCCGCTGCCCCGGCGCAAGGGCTGTGGGTACCAGCTCTGCGTCAACGAACAGGAGGAGCTGGGGCTCGTCGACCCAGCTGTGGCCTCCATCAACAGCATTTGCACCAGCTGATGTCGACAGCAGCTCGGACACTGCTGGCAGGGACAGCAGCCCCGTGGGGCCTGGCTCCTGCTATCTTTACTGGACACGCATCCCCGGGAACTCCAGGACTCCTCCGGGTGGACGCTCAGCTGGCCGAGCCAACCTGTTCTTGCAATTACATCCTGGTTGAACTTGTCTCTGGGAGTTGCTGCAGCTCAGTTCGGTGCAGAGCTGGGGGGGCTCAAGGCTGAGCTGGGGCCATGCTCCTCTTTTTGCTGGGCCACGGAGGTGCCCAGGGATTGTGATTGGGTGCGGAGGGACAAATGGTACTAGTCTCTGGCTCTTGCTCAGGGGTCTGTAGCAAGGTCTGATACTCTGCCATGGGCTGCTCTGGGGCTGACACAGCTCCAGTGTGGAGCAAGGTAGTCAGTGAGAGGTTCGGGGCCAGGGGCTGCAGCCTTTTTGCTCACAGCAGGGTAGACTGTAGAGCTGGGAGGACTTTGCTGTGGCACCATGCTCTCACAGAGCAGCTTTAATGCCTGACCCACAGGCAGCTGTGCAGTGCCAGGGCAGCTGGGGTCCCCTCAAGCCAGCAGGACCTCAAGGATCCTGCAGCCATGGGGAAGCTGCCACTGGGAAGCGGCGCTGGTGCTGCCTGCTGTGGTGATGAGCAGGTCTGAAAGTGCACTGCCTGCAAGGGCCACATCCCGAGGAGCCCACTGCCTCACCGGTGTCACCCTGCTGCCCAGAGCAGCCCCTGCCGGTGACACACACATGGGTGCATCCACCCGGGAGAGCAGTGATGCTGCACTGCTGTTGGTACCACCAGCCATGAGCAGCTGCCCTGTCTTTGCAGGGCACTGAGCAACTGTGTGTGGGGGCATTATTTCATGGATTGTACCTCCCCCGTCTGGTTGGGTCAACTTTGTCTCAGCCCCTATTCCTCACCTTCCCCTGTGGTCAGAACCTTGGGCTCAGCACCCACCTGATGACCATGGGGCGGTGTCAAATCCCCAAGTTGTGCACATGGCTCGAGGATGGGGCATTTCGACCCTGTCCCCACAGTTGAGAGCAAGCAAGGTGGACCAGAGAGGAGAGGGGAAACGACACTGTCCCTTCTCACCCCTGCAGGGACTGCTCCAACCCCATGGGCTCTTCCCCACCCCTGAGGGCTCTTTGGGCACGAGTCCCCAGGCAAAGCTCTGCACCCTCGAAATCACATCGAGGCTCAGCAGAGCCCACCCGTCAGCAGCTCCCCCTCCCCACGCCCCAGGGACAAAGCCGGGCACAGGCAGATTTACTGGATGCCTAACAGGATTAGCAACTGTGGGCGGGCAGGCAGCTCCATAATAGGATTGCAATCTAATTAAACCTGCTGCTTGGGAGCTGGGCCCCAGCTGGTTGGAGCGGGATGGGCTCAGGGGGCAGCGGGAGGGGACCTCAGGGATGGGGTGGGCAGGAGCAGAAGGAGGGGTGAGCTGGCGAGGGCCACAGCAGTGGTGGTGGGTTCAGGGTTTTGCTGCCTGCATCTCTGGGCCCTGGGTGGGGATGATGGCTGTGGGGCACCAGCCTGGTGTGGAGGTGCCCCGGGCAGCCCGGGGCGGCTGAGCAGGAGCCCCGGTCACTGTGCAAGGGGCCTGGGGGACATGTGTCTCTGCCCACCTTTGCCTGAGAGCTCACCCTCCAGCTCTTTCTCTGCCATGCAAAATGCCCTGTCTGGTCCAGCCGGCTGGCTGATGAACGATTAATATTTTTACTTAAAAATGCGGCTCACTTCACCAAGTCCAATTGCATCCCCCTAGAAGTAGCAGCCCCCAGAGAACGAGAAGCTCAGTTTTCACATCAGCGACTTGCTGGAGCATGGTGCATGCCAAGAACAGGGCTTGTGCCACCCTGGTGTGCACATCAGCCTGGAGGATGGACCTGCACAAACGCATCCCATTTTCATGGGGATGTCAGTGCTCCATGCAGCATCCTAACCCCTCCCTGATCCCCCAGCTCACTGCTGTACAGCTGAAGGGCAAACTCGCTGCTTGCCAAGTTTCTGTAGGCCCTATAATAACAGAGCCCAGTAATCATGTGGTGGGATGCGCATTTCACTTGCAAGCAGCTGTGCAGCCCCTGGCCTGCCCCATGGCAGACCCCACAGGGTGGTACCTACAGGTCTGGACCCCTGAGGGGTCCTGGCAGAGGTGGGCAGGGGCTTTAGCAGGCAGAGCAGCCAAGTAAAGCCTGGAAAAGCCACGCACCAGCTCTGCTGGGCTCTGCTTCTCCAGGCTGCTGGGGTGGCTCAGTGCTCCCTCTCATTTTAATTAAACCTGTGACTGCATTTTTCATTTCAAGGACAGGCCAAGTGGCTGAGCGTGCTGCTGGGGAGGAAGCTCAGCCAAGCAGCACTGGAGGGGATCCAGGTGCTCTCTGCCAGCTCAGCTTGTCCTCTGGGGCCCATGGGCTGCCCTCTGGGATCTGGGAATCCACCTCCACGCTTCACCCATCCTGCTGCCCAGGAGGCTGCCACAGTCTCAGGGATATACTGGTGGGGAGCAAGAATAGGACGGGCAGGACTATCTTGCAGGACAGGAAGATTTTTCGCTCAGTGCTCCTGGCATGAAGAGTAGTGAAGCTACTCTTTCCCATGGGACACCCAGCATGGAGCATGCAGCACTGAATCTCCCATCAAGGCTGATTGTGAGTGTGCTGGGACACACCATGGGAGACTCCGCATCCCCTCAGCCACCTGCCCTTCACTACAGAGTTGGGAGCACTGGCCTGTCCATCCTTTTGGGGCTGGGTGAACTTTACCAGTGCACTCCCCATGGTCTCCAGCTTGAGCCCTGTGTGGTTGTGCTTGGGATGAAGGCTGGACTCTGCCTTCCCCCCTTGTTCAGAGTTGGGGTGTCTGTGGCTCCCACCCCCCATAGTGTAAACAGCCTATCTGATGCTCCATCCCTGCCTCTGCCAGGCACAGCAACCGCATAACCATGGCAACAGTGTCCCTATAACAACCAGGTACATCTGACATCCCCATGGCAACCGAATCCCTGAACAGCCGGTGAAGAGCTTCGCTTCCTCAGTGCTGTGGAGAGATGCGGGGGATCTGAGTCCCACCAGGCTGGGTGGCTGCAGGAATGCATGGACAGACACAGCCAGGAAGGGTTTTGGCCAGGTGACTGGGGCAGCACAAGCCTTCGCAGCCTCTGTCCTGCCAGCAAGGCTGCAGGAAACACAGGCAATGCAGGAGAAGAGGGTGGCCCTGCTGACAGCGTCGCCCCAGCTCATCCTCTTGCATCCCAGCTGCATCCTGCCTGCTGGGCTGTCAGTGCCATCGGGCCATCATTCCTTGCTCCAACACATATTCCCTGGAAATGGGTAATCTGAAGGCTGGGACCATACCCACCCCCACAGCCTTCTCCCACCTCTAGCTCCCACTGCAGGGATGCTCTGTCTGCTGCCCACAGCCTGCCCTCCCTGTGGGGCTGCTGGCCCTCCTGCCACTGCCTGCCCATGTCTGCTGGGCCAGACTCACCAGACAGCAGCCCTGACGCAGTCTGTCGCTGCAGACGGCAATTGCACCCCATGCAACTTTAATGTGTCAGGCCTGAATTATTGAGCCCTGCAGCGGTTGTGTGCTTGCAGGCAGGACCCATCACCTCTCCTTTTCTCCCTGCCCACGCAGGTTGGCAGCAGCAAGTGGGCGTTGGCAAGAGGTCCCAGCCTTTGGGGTCTCTCTGGGTCCAGGAGGGTGCTGTGCCTCTTGCTGGCTCCAGGGGCTGTGAGATGTGGGTGGCAGAGTGGCTGTTGGTGCCACCAGCTTGGTTGCCTGGGGTTGGTGGTCCCCGTGGATGGCATTATCTCTGCAATGTGCAGGGAGAGGTATGCAGGGAGGGATGTGCACCCCTGCTCTGTCCCCACCTCAACATTTGCTCCCTACATCCACATGAAATCCCAAGGCCAGAGGCAGCAGATCCCCTGCTGCTGCTCTGGGAGATCCTCATCCACTTTCTCTTCACTTTGATGCTGGGTCCCAGTGAGACAAAGCCTTTCCACCACAGTCAATATAAATCCCGCTATGGGTGCAGCCGGAGCTTGCTGCCTGGCCGGGCACGGCTGTCACTGTGCCACTCTGGGGATGATGAAAGGCTGGGAGAATGGCCTGGCTGCTCTCTTCTTTTGCAGATTTCCCAGTGCACCCTGCAGCCACTCGATGATTTTCTGATGAGTCGCAAGCCTTGACCGCCCTCCCCATGCAGACCCATCCATCACCCATGGCTGGCACCACCACACAGATCACAGGCACTGGAGTTACCTACCCTGCTCTGTCCCTGGCTGTCCCCCAGCCCCACAGACAGCGACCCCGTGGTGGCCAGTCTGGGAACAGCAACTCTGAGCATGTCGAGGGACCCCATTTCCCCTGGACCAATGCATGCAGAGGTTGCTTGTCCACCCCTCTTTCTTCCCCATCCCCTAGCACTGTGTCTCACCCTACCACTGCCATCCCCAGCCCTCATCCCATGCCAGGGACCCCTCAAAGCTTCAGCCACAGTCTGCAGGGTGCTGGGCAAGGGCCTGGTGGGAGCCAGGTGCCTGCAAGTGGGAGACAGAGCTACAAACAGAGCAAGCCCAGCCCCAGTGCATGCTCCTGCATTGCTCCTGCCATGTGGCATCTCTCCAGGCATCTACACCAAGACATGGGTACCTGTCTCGCTCAATCGGGACAGAGCTGAGCATGACAAAGCCAGCCCAGAGCAGAGACAAGGTGCTCAGAGATTAACACGGGGCATCAGGAGCCAGCATTGCCTCAGCAGCACACTGTGCCACAACACCTGGAGGTGTGAGAAAGCAGTAGGGTGTCAGGGCATGCCTGGTTTTACATGAGGGTATGGATGCAGAGGCCACCGAGACGAGGCACAAATGGGTTAGATGTACCTGTAGGGACCAGAGGACCACAGGGGGGCTGTGTTAAGGGACAAACAGCAGCTGCCATGGTCACATGGCCAGAGGAGAGCAGTGGACAAGGAAGCAGGACATTGTGGCACGGGAGAGGAGGCAAATGTGGTTGGTGATGCAAAGCACCATGATTTTTAGCTGCTGGTAATCGAGTTTCTTGGAGAGGCTGGTGAAGGAACCCACAATTGGGGCAGACTCAGGACTTTATCCTTGTCGATTTAGAAGAGGGTTGTTGAGGAGCTGCTCTGCCGAGTGGAAAAGCCACTTGAGTCATGCTTAACTTCATCAAGGGAATGGCATAGAAATCAGGGAGCTTGCTAAAAGAACTTAATAGAGCAGCCAGGAGGGCAGAGCGCCTGCAGACAGCACGAGAATTGCTCAGAGAAGCATGCTGGAGACTTCCAGTAAATGAATGCATCCTTTAACAAGATTTGCAGGGCCAGCATGGTCGAGGAGTGGAGTGGAGCAGGCAAACGGATGGGAAAGGGCATCCCTCAAGGAGGAAAGCAATGTCAAAACAAAGACCACGGGAAAGGGGATGAAGTTACATGGAAAACCACAGCAAAACAACCCCCAAAATGGCTTTGAGAAAGAACTTGGCAGCAGTGCAAAATTGCAAGTAATTTTTCAATGCCCATTTTGAGGCATTGCTGTAGCGATGAGGCTTTGGGGGTGTCCAGGGATGCACCAGAGTGCACTGACCTGGTCCTATGTTCTTTGGATGAGTCTTGGGGTAGGACCTGCATGTCCTGCAAGACTTTGCCTTTCGTGTTAGGACAAGAAAGTCAAGTGTTTCTAGCCCTGGAGCAGGCATCCTGTGCCCGTGTAACAACACCAAGGGTCGCTGCTGAAGGAGCAGCCTCGGTGCGTCGTGGTGAGCAAGCAGGGGAAGGATCTCCCGCGGGCTGTGATTGCAAGAACAAAGTCTACAAGTACAAAGTGCAGCTGTGCTTGCTGTCAAGTGGTAGGAAATTAAGGCAGTTAGTCTCATGAGAAATCAGCCTCACACCAACAGAAATCAAACTGTTACACCAAATGTAATCCTGGATAAATTTATCTTAAGAAGCAAGCCTGCAGAGGAAGATAAAACCATGTTAGCAGAGGCTGAGAACATCTTCCATGGGATGCAAAGCCGCCATTCCCTTTATGGCTTGCAGATTAAAGTTTTCTCATAAAAAACATTTCCCCCCACTCAAATACCGCCACTAAAATTTCCCTTGAGGAAACCAAGTGCTAAGCAACATGTTGTTATGTATGAACAATGCTCTCAATGGAAGCAGTATTAAAGAAATCACATTGAATCTTCCTGTTGGAATACAAGTGGTGCCTACACCGAGGGGGATATTACAGTTTATTCCTATGTTATATAAAGATGCTTCAGCACTTCCAGGGTTAAAACCCAGGGTTCCACTTTTCAAGGAGAAGTATTTGGCTAAAATTAAACGGACTCAGAACAAGTGCAATCTGGAGGCTCCTGGTTCAGCAGGAGGGGAGGTAAATCCCCAGGGGCTCCGGGAGCCAAGTGCTGCCATGGAGCTTTGCCCCAGGGCTTGCCTGCAGTCAGCAAATCTCCTGCCAGCACAGCTACAAATCCCAGATGAGCCCATGAGGATTGTTGTTCTAATTAACTAATGAAGGTGTGTCCTGTGGGCAAGATAGATAATCTGAGCTGGAGATTTACTCCCTCTGTGGGGGGGTGAACCTGGAGCAGCACCCAGCTCCTCTCAAGGGACCCTATAAGCATTAGTACACCCTGAAGATGGAGCTGCAGTCCCTGCTGTGGGGAGGTGCTGAGTGCTCCCAGACACTGAGCATCTGTCCACATATTGCCTTCAACTGAAATTCAGTGTCAGACCCCAGGTGTGCTCCCTTTCAGGGTTGCCTTCAAAAACCTAGCGAGACCTGGACAGGCTGGAGAGTTGGGCAGGGAAAAATCTAATGAAATATAACAAGGGCAGGTGTAGAGTCTTACATCTGGGCAGGAACAACCCCAGGTTTCAGTATAAGTTGGGGAATGATCTGTTAGAAAGCAGTGTAGGGGAAAGGGACCTGGGGGTCCTGGTGGACAGCAGGATGACCATGAGCCAGCACT
>VWYH01004568.1:6191-69729 GCA_013399365.1 Pampusana beccarii | reverse complement strand
TAAATATGAGAAGAAACTTCTTCACAGTGAGGGTGGCAGAGCACTGGAACAGGCTGCCCAGGGAGGTTGTGGAGTCTCCTTCTCTGCAGACATTCAAAACTCGCCTGGACACCTTCCTGTGTAACCTCATTTGGGTGTTCCTGCTCCGGCAGGGGAATTGGACTGGATGATCTTTTGAGGTCCCTTTCAATCCCTAGCATTCTGTGATCCTGTGAACCCACCCAGCCTCCTCCCAGAGGGTCCAGCAGCTTGGCTACTCTCATCCTTGGGTTTTCACTTATGTCTCATCTTGTCTGCTGCAATCAGAAGGTGTTTTTTCAGACAAATCACATGAGAAAAATTAATGTCTGATGAGGCTGAAGTCTGTGCAGGATCCCCCTGAGCCACAGCCAGGTGCAGCACAAGGAAGATCTGCTTCAAAGCGGGGAGCTGCTTCATTAAAAAGTGAGCTAGGGTTTTTGACATCAAGATAAACATCCTGATACACTTCAAAGGAGCTTCCTCTCCTTGTCCTTAGACACCCTCTCCTGCTTCACTTGGTTATGGCTTTCGGAGTTATACTTCTTTCTGCTCTGTCCTGTGCCCTATCCCAGCTGGGTGTTTGCAGGGGGAGATGCTGGGTGCTGCTGACCTTCAGGACAGGAACACAAGTACTCTGGCACTGCCTTCTGGCCCACCTATGAAGAGTCAGGACTTCCTGGTGAAGGTGCCAAGGTGCCTCCATTTCCATTGAAAAACATCACAGTTTCAGAAGAAAGTCCAACAGAGAAGTATGCAAGGGATAATTGGGATGCCTCCCTGCCTGGAGCTGTCCTTCCAGACAGCCTGTCAGGAGAGGCTGCAGATCCATCTCTGATGGCAGATCAGGCATTTTGTAGCCTGGGAGAAAGCACTGAGGTGCAAATGTGGTATCACTTGCACAGGGAGAGGCATGAGGAGACAGGAGCAGTGTGTGCATGGAGTGCCTGTTGGATTCACACTGCACCCCAATTTACCCTATGGTAAACCTTGTGGGAAGGGTTTTGCAAGGCTCAAGAACCAGGGGACTGTTCCCTATGCTGACACCCCGTGCTTTTGCTGCAGCTTTAGCAGGGCGGCCATCAGAGCTGAGCTTCAGGGTGAGCTGTGGCCAGGGGGTCTGTGTGCTCCTCACCTGGTCACCCCAGGGCTTGGGGCACCTCCTGAGGCAGGAATGGGCAGACAGGGGGCTGGTGCAGTGGGGAAGCCACAGGCAACGGCAGGACACAGCCCAAAGCTGCTTTTAGGGCAGTCATTTGGGTCACACTACTGATGTTTTTGCTTTGTGGGATGGGGCCAGGTTTCACCAGCAATTAAAACCATTCTTTTAAATTTTGCTTCCCCCAGACATTATATATAGGCCCTGGGCTCAGACAGGCTGTGCAGGAAAGAAAGGATCAGGAAAGTGATGCAGCTTTGGCTTGTTCCAGAATGTGATAAACCTGGGAAAAACCCCTCTCCCAGATTCCAAATACCCCAGGGATCTGCTCCAGCCACTCTGGGGGTTGCATGGCTTTTGGGGTGCAGAGGGGCTGCTCCGTGTGCTGTGGCTGTCCCACTGCAGGCTGTTGCCTGGGGTGGAGCTGTACACCTTGGCTGCCCAGAGCAGGACCCTCATGGTCTCTGGGCCACCAGACAGCAGCACTGAAACCCTGCTGAGATCTGCTGGTGCTTTCAGCTGTGTTTCCAGCATGGACAAGGCCTCATGTTTCCCAAAAGGAACCTGCTCTCCCCTTCTCAGGCTCGTCCCACGCTCTCCTGTCAACCGTCGCAGCCCTGCCAGCGCAGGCACATTTCCTTCATCTGGAGCCAGAGGGATCTCACCAGGCACAGGGGTTATTTCAGACACACACCCCCAGGAATGTGCAGTGGCTTCGACTGTCCCAGACCCTTCCCCACCACTGTCACCTTGGTTCCAGCCCCAGTTCCCGTTGCTGCAACTGCCTGGTGCCTGCAACCCAGGGCCAGGGGCTCGTGAGAAAGGGGCTGGGGTCCAGCCCTGCCCCACTGCCCCTCTGGCACCTGCCTGTGCCCAAGCTGGGGGGTGCAGGGCTCCCCCAAGCCACGCAGCATGGGGTGTTATTGAGGGGTGTAGAGTATGTGCCATAGCGTGTCCCTAGCAGGACACCCCCATACCTGGCCGGCAGGCCACTCCACGCACCCTGCGTCGCGAGGCGGGGGTGAAGCAGACCGCGGGGAGGGGGGCGCTCACCGCCTTTGTGCTGAGAGGGCGACCTCCGGCTTTGGAGGGACAATCCTGGGAGGGTGGCGGTTTCCTTGCCCTGGGACAGGCTGGGTCAGACCGGGGGCTGCGACCCCTGCAGGGGCCCCGGGGTTTGCCCCGGGGTTTGCTCCGGGCCGCCCCGCCCTGGGTGGGGGAGGCCGGGGAGGGAAATCCCCCCTCGTGACGTCACGGGCAGACCCACCTGCCCTCGCCACGCCCCTCCCTGCTGTGTGATTGGCCGCGGCGCTGTTACTCCACTGCGGACTCTGCGATTGGGTAGAGAGCTCCTCGGCCACGCCCCCGACGGTGAGGCGGGCCTGGATCTGACCACGCCTCCCTCCTGCCTCCCTGATCTCCTATTGGCTGCCGAGCTGTGTCTCTAGCCAGGCTCGGCCCGTGCGGCCGGCGCACGGCGCTGCGCCCCGCCATCCGGGGTGGGAGTGCGCTCCGCTGCACCCGGCGGCCGGCCTCTGTGCCCTCTCTGCAGCCCCACCGCCATCCTACTGCACACCCGTGTGCTGGCACCGCACCCCACTGCACCTCACTTCGCCGCTCTGCACCCCCACGCACTCCGCTGCACACCCACATACCCCGTTACACTCTCAGTCTAACCCCCCCAAGTACGCGGTACTGCACGCCCCTGTCTCCCACTGCACCTCCAATGCCACTCCACACACCCTCGATCTGCGACCCCCAGAGCACCCCACTGCTGACCCTGCTGTAACCTCATCCTCCTCTGCAGCCGGCCCCCTGCTTCACCCCATACCAGGGCACCCCTCACAGCACTTCACCTCCGGACGGGGACCTGCGCCCTCCCTGTATGGGGGAGCAGCTGACTGCACTGCACCAGCACACTCAGGACCTGCGGAATGGGTGCCATGTTGTCCCAGGGATGGAGGAAGGAGGGTGCAGCCTACAGTGCAGAGCACAGCAGGATAGCCAGGAGCCAGGCAGGATGCTGGGGAGTGTGGTGGAATGATGGGGAGCACAGCAGGGTGGCGGGGAACACAGCAAGATGATGGGAGCACAGCAGGATGATGGGAAACACAGCAAGATGATGGGAAACACAGCAAGATTATGGGGAGCACAGCAAGGTGGTGGTGAGCACAGCAAGATGATGGGGAGCACAGCAGGATGGCAGGGAGCATGGGGAACCACAGCCCAAAGGTGCCCTCCCATTGCAACCTCACTGTTGCAAGTAGCAGGGCTCGGGAAGGGAGACCCCACCTTTCTCCTGCCTTCAACCACCCTGATCAGCGCCCAGGTGGGAAAGCCAGGGCAGAGCTGCTAGCTGCCAGTGGTCCCCTTGCCATGAGGCCTGGGGCCACAGCTGCTGGCCAGCAGCCACTTTCTGCTCCCTCCTCGGTAGCACAGGGAGGGTTTGTACGTGACTGTAGAAGCACAGTCCCCACTGGACTGCCCACAGCCCTGGCAGCCCCTGTGGGCCCCGGCTCCCCACCTGCTGTGTCACAAGGCCAGCGTGCCCCTGCAGCACGGCCAGGCTGTGCAGTTTGCGTGGGATGAGGGACGGTGCTGAGAGAGATAACGGGCTTTCCCAGCACCACTCGCCCACGCTTCTGCTCTGCCAGGTGCCGGCTGGGCTCCGACATTGCTGCTCACTGTGCTGTATCGCCTGCTGTCCCCCACCATCTCACTGGTGGCCCTTTTGGCCGTGTCCCTGGCCCCTCACCATGGTTGGGTGCTCCAGCTGGCTGGTATGTCCTGCTCATTCTGGTGACATCTGTGGTGGGCCATGCGAAGGCTCGGCAAATGATCTGGTAGGCTTGGGGTGCCCTGGCAAACCCCTGTCAGATGGTGTTTCTGGTGGGGCAGGCATCCGGGGCAGCAGTGGGCTGGGGTATGCAGCAGGAAGAGAAGGATTTGGGGAACATCTTGCTGTGGAGCTACAGGGACATGTACTGCAACCTCACCCTGAAGGTCATACAAGGCATCTGAGCAGTGCCGACCCCACTACATCCTCAAGATGGATGATGACTGCTTCTACACGGACTGCTTGCCCACCTTGCAGGCTGGGCATGACCTGGAGTGGACCAGCCTCTACATGAGGTCCTTCTTTTCCTGGGAGAAGTGGTAGATCTCCTGCCAGCCCTCCAGCAAGTGGCACGTGGCATGGTAAGACTACTGTCCTGATGTCCACCTGCCTTATGCCAGTGGCATTTGCTACATCAAGAGATTCTGGAGGCAGCCAGCACGTCTGCCCCATCCCCGTGGAGGATGCGGCAGGGGTTTGGGCAAGAGCCAGCAGCTGCTTTGTGAAACACAACATGCCATGGCATGTCTGCAACTACTGCTACCTGATGGTGATTCATGTCCTGAGCCCTGGGAGCAGGACGGGGCTCAGCGCAGCATGCTGAAAGCCCCCAGCTTGTCCACTGGAAGGGATCTGACGAGGAGCTGGTATCAAGGGACCACAGCCGCAGCAATCACTGCCTTCCCAGCCCAAGCACTGCCCAGCATCACCCATTCCAGCCCCTTCCCTTGCAGAGGGATGCAGGCTGTGCCCTAGTTGGGCTCTCTGCCCTCCAGAGTACCAGTGGTAGCCCTGCTCCCCTCCACAACACGACAGCATGTCCTCCAGGCTGCGGCCTTGCCAGACCCAGGTGCAGCTTCAAGTTGCCTGGGAGTGGGCAGAGGCAGAGAAAGTACATCTACCCCATGGTGTGTGGCCTGGGAGTTTCTCGGAGGCTGTAAATAGCTGAGTTCCCCTTCTGCTCATCTCGAAAGTGAGAAGGGGAACATCCCCCAGAAAGGGGGAAAGAATTGGTCGATTATTGTCACTGCTAGAAAAGCTATTTTTAGTTTTATTAAAATGTCTCTCTTCTATAAACTTCCAAAATATCTGGGGACTCTGCTATAAAGATTTGTGCCATGGCTGCGTAGTGAGACTGTCACGTCTGGGGCCAGGGGTGGTGGCACTCATGGCAGGGTGCAACTGGCAGTAGGGGACATCTGAGGCTCCTCTTTGTGATCCAGGGAGGTTAAGGGAGTGCCAGGGGAACAGGGCAGTCCAGGGCCACCCTCATAAAGGGGCATGTGGGGGATGTAGCGGCCAAGGGGCCCGGGGTGGGTCTGCGGCCGGAGCAGGAGCTGGTGCAGGGTCTCACCCACCTGCACCAGGCTGTGGGAGAGGAAGTGGAGGTGGGAGACGGTGTCGCTGGCCAGGCTCTCCAGCAGCGCCTGCTGCTGCCGTGATGTCTGCAGGATCTGCACTAGCAGCTGCTGGACACTCTGGAGCAAGCCAGCCACGCCAGAGCCTGCAATAAGAGCGGTCTGGTTGCAGCAAACTCTCACCACAGCTCCAAGAGCCCCCTGTGAGGCTGTCGGGATGCTGCTGGGACAACCCACCGTGCAGGCTTATGTCTGATGCCTCTTCACCCACTGCTGGCTGCTCACTCATAGCAGCTGTCCCAGGGGAGCCTGGGGCTGTGATGACCACTGGCAGCACTTGGTTTCCTCTCCCCAACCCTGGGGACTTCTCACCAGGAAAACCTAACACAATGGTCTGGCATGGAGGGAGCAACCAGAATGCTGGAGCCACCCAAGCCCCTGGAGGGCACTGCCGGCAGGAGCTCCTGCCCTCTGTCCCCACAAGCAGGACAGGACAGAACAGAGGTGAAGCCTGGAGCAGGGAGACTTGCTCAAAACCACAGACACTTACCAGCCTTTTGCTCAGCTCTTTCCTGCTTCAGGGCAGTGTGACAGCCTGGAAGGGAAGCAGACACAGCCTGTGAGCTGCAGCTACCTCCTACCTGGGGGCGTACAAGCACCATGGCCTGGGCATGGTTACTCACCCAGGAGGGGAAGGGGAGGGAAGCAGCGACTGGTGTCTGCAATGAGAACCGTATCAGACCCTGCTCAAGGGGCTGAGAGGGTTTACTGGGCTGAGCAGGGTAAGGAAAGCCTTACGTGGCACAGTGGAGGGAACGGGTGGCACTCCAGCGATGTGGTCCCCACCAGCTGCTGGGAGAGAGCAGAGGGCAGAGCTGCACTGTCTGACAAGACCTGCTGGGGAATCACCACCAGCCTGGGGTCTGCCCAGCTTGCCCCAGCCAGCCCCGCAGCCCGACATGCCCTAGCCACAGCTCCACAGCACCCTGCAGGGCCCCAAAGCATTTCACGAGCTAGATACAAAAGCAGGAGTCACTCACCCACCACTGCAATGCAGCCACCTCTGGGCTGGAAGGCAGCAGCGGCGTAGCAGCACGCAGCAACGCTACACAACAGATTAGGACTGGAAGTGAAGGAGAATCCCACATCCACTTGAAACTGCAGGGGGAATTTAGGGAGACAGAAGGTAATTACCCAGTGAGGGATGCTGGCTGGGGTGCCCATGCAAATCACACCCAGGGGCGTATCCTGCATCAGCTCAGTGCCAAATCCCCAGGAGTGCACACAGTGAAGGGGATTCAGGATCTGCCCCTGGGTGGCCTGCAGGGCAAGGGAGCTGCAGGCATCTCTGGCCCTCACACCCAGTCCTAACTCATTCGAAGCTTTCTGGTGTTACTGGGGAAGGGGGAAGCCAGGACAGGCCGAAGGAAGGGGAGTCACATGCCCTGCAGTGCCACACAGCCACGAGAGCCTCCTGGGCTGGATCAGGGCCATCATTCTTTAAATCTCCAGAGCCCCACAACCTGCCATGGGGCAGCCAGCAGCCTTGCCATGGCCTCAGGCTGGGTCAGAGCTGGGGACCCCCTCCTGCCCTATCCCAGCCATCTCCATTCCCTCACGCTCTAGGGCTAGTTTGAAGCCAAAGCCCCTGGAGATAGAAGTCCCAACACCCCCATGAGTGATTATCCTGGCTGAGGGACTTCTGATGGGCTTCCTGGCTTTCTAAGTCCTCCATTCCCATCATGCTGGCATGGGTTTGAGCTGGAGCCGTGGCTGTGCAGCCCGGTGCAGCGGGGCAGACCGGTACTTACAGCTCTCTGGCTCATCCTTTGCACACTGCAGTAGTGGGGACAGCATGCCTGGGGTGTCCACACCAACATCGTGCTCTGCAGAAGGTAAGGAGGTGGAGAAAATAGCTTCAGTAACTGGAAGATGAGGGGTGCCTGCCACCCCACAACCAAGACAAACCCCACTGCAGCTGCCTGAGTTCACAGGTACCTGGTGGCTCTGGTGAGGATGAAGAGTAGGTGGCAAGGGCTGACCTGCGCTTTCTGGGGGGCAGCTTCACCAGGTCTAGAGGAAGAGAAAGAACAGACCCTGGGAAGCTGTGCAGCACCAGTGCTCCCCAGTATTCCAGGTTTAGCCTCCCCACCCAGCCCACCTCCTCATCCCCAAGCACTCACCTGGCATCCTCCGCTCGCCGAAGACGGGCCGCCCGGCCGCCTTCCAGATGCTCTTCATGGCTCGGTAATGCGGAGGCAGGCGGGGCGAGTGGTGTCCTGCCCTCCGGCGTGTCTCCCGCTCCGAGTGGAAAGCCTGCTTGAGCGCCTTCCACTTGGAGCGGCACTGGGCCACGCTGCGCACGTAGCCGGCCACCGCCAGCCCCTGAGAGATCTCCCGCCACAGCGCCTCGTTGGGTCGCGACGTGGAGGCCATGAGCAGGGCGGCCTCCCCCGAGCCTTCCACCAACGCCAGGAGGCTGCTGACCTCCGCCTGCGTCCAGGCTCGCCCGCGGGGCATGCTGCCGGCGGCGAGGGCGGGTGCCGGCGGAAAAGCTCGGCCCCGGGCCGGTGGAGAGGTTGGGATGGGCAGGGCTCAGCCCCGGGCTCAGCCGTCCGCTCCGAGGGCGCACCGGCAGTCTGCCGTGTCGGGAGCTGCACCGGGAGCCTCCCGGGGAAGCACGCGAGCTGCACCAGGAGCCGCACCGGCGGTGGCACTTGGAGCAACACCGAGCGCCCCTGCGCTGCACCGGGCGGCGCACCGGGAGCTGCCGGGAGTCGCCGGGAGCCGCACGGAGCATGTGCAGCCTCGGGAGGAGCCGCTGGGAAACGTAGTCCTGGCCGCATCATATCCCACCCCTCCAACCCCGCTATCGCCCGCCAGCCCGGCGGAGGGGTCGTTGTCTGCCCGCGGGTGTCCCCTCCTCTCCCCTGCCCGCACTGCCCGCACTGCCCGGCTGCAGGGGTTCGGGGTGCGGCAGGGAGCCGGGACAGGACCACCCCTGTGGCGACTGGGGGATTCTGCCCCCTAATCCCGAGGGCACGCAGCCTGCAGGGTTCTGGGAGAGGCAGGAGCACCCCAGCACCGCGGCCATCCAGGGCTGAGATGCAGCCGCAGCCGTATGCAAAAACGGTAGCAGAAACCACATCTGAGCAAACACCTTGTGGCCTTGCTGCTTTGAGACTGTGGAGCCTGGGGGTGCAGACAGGGCCCCGTGTCCTGCTCCCCAGGGATGCCCAGGTCCACTGTACGGTTCCTAGGACAGATCTGCTGAGCACTGAGGGGTCAGGGCAGGGAAAGCCACCCTCGATGTGGCTGCCCAGCAGAGCCGTGGCCCTATGTCTGAGCAGCCATCACCATCGCTCACTGCCCCGAAACCAGGGGTGTAGGGTTCCCTCATGCCAGGAATGCCTGGGTGCCAGCCTTGTTGGGGTTCCCCCTCACCCCGGTCACTGGCAGTGCCATGAACCCCCAGGGCTGTGGCCTGGGTGGTGTGTCTGGGGACCCTAAGGGGAAGTGACACTTTCCATTTCGCGTCACACCTGGCTGCCAATGGGGCTGGGAGGGGGTTGCCGCCTCCCCTGTGGGGCACAGAGTGAGAGACTGAGGGAGGGATGGATGACGGGGTCACGTACGCTGATCTGCGCTTGCCCCCCACACCAGGTAATGGCGCGCTACTCCCTGTTCTTGGCACCTCAGCTCTCCTGGGGGTCCCCTGCCCTCCTGAAGCCCCTTGACCTCTGCAGGGCCATTTCCCCAGCCCTGGTCCTCCGGTTTGCTCCTTTCGGGTGTCCTCTTCCAAACAGCTCCTCTCCAGCCCTGTTGCAGACTGCTCTCGGGGTATGGGGCAAGAGAGGCTCAAGGGCACCCCAGTGCCACAGCGCACACAGTCTCTCGCCTTCCTTGGTCTCCCCAGCCCCTGCAAAGTGCTGTTGGCTGGGAGGGTCAAGGTGCTGCAAATGGGCTCTCCCTCAGATTTCCTGGGCTCCCCTACTGCCTCCTGAGACCCTACCCAGGTCTCGCAGACATTTCCTGGCTGCGGGGTCCCCACTACTCCCACCAAGCTGCCAGGGCCCATGTTAACTCTCTTTCTCAGCTCCTCAGCAGCCGGTGCGGTTGCCCTGGTGCTGGGCAGCCCTCAGCCTAGCTCTCCTCTACCTCCTGCTCCTGCTGGCACAAATCATCCTTGTTGGCTTGAGCTTCCACCGTGAGTACCTGCTTGTGTCTGGACATCTCCAGCCGGGGTCTTGGGGCTGGTGTTGGCACCATGTGGCCTGTGTACCAACAAGAGGGAGCTGCAACTTGCCCACACAGCTGAGCTCTCCTGCTTGCTGCTGAAGGCGTTGTGGTTTCTGGTGCAAGCAGGAAAATCGGTGAGGCAAGACCTCGTGTGCATGGCTGGTAGGGGAAGGTGTGGGGCCTGCGTGGGCTCAGGGAATGGCGCCGGGGCAGCCCACTCCATCACATGGCAACTAAATGAAGACGGGAGGGAGAGCGGTGACACCGAAACTGAAAGGCAGAAGCACTTTCCCCGAAAGTCTGTTGTGTGATGGGCTCCCAAACACAGCAAAAACCACAAGGACCTCGGCAGGCTTGGCTTACAGGTCAAGTACAGTGGGGAATGCCCTCAGCTGTAGCCCTGGGTGTGTCCCATGGGAGAGGGCATGGGTTGGTACTGGGAGCAGGAACCCAGAGTTGGTGGGGACACTCCTGTGACTTTCTTCTGTAGATTCAGCACAACAGGCGAGCTGTACCTATGGTCCCTGGAGCATGGAGGAGAGCCTCAGCTATGGGGGGCAGGCACTGCCAGGTAAGAGAGACCAATGGATTCCTTGGTGAGGTTTGGAGCTTGGCTGCTCCTTTCAAGAGGCAGGATCTGTCCCTACTCCAGAACACACCTCCCCGCAAGTCTTCCTTCACCCTTGCTGCCTGTCCCCTGGCTCATGGCGTGGAGAGCTGCCCCAGTGCTGCTGACCCCAGCATGGCTCAGTGTTGCCTGGGCATGCCACCAGCACCAGACTCATGGCTGCCATGAGCATTCACATGCTGGGTGGCATCAGGAGCTGCCTTTGCAAATGGTATTTGTATCACCTCCCCAAACCTGGAGCTCCCCTCTCTGACCCACCTGCCCAATGCCAGCACCTTCATGCAACCAACCCACCTCCCCTGGGGCTCCCGCTGGGGAGCTGGGGCTGGGATGTGGGACCTGGGCTCCAGGGTAAGGACAGATGGAGAGTCCATAGGGCAGCTGCAGGAGTGTGCTGCATTGGCTGGCACCCTACCTGCCATTTGTCACATCTGTCCCCTGGCCTGGGGGCTGGTGGCAGACCCTGCCAGCTGCCCCATCCCAGCTGCTTCTGCAGGCTGCATTTCTGGTGCACAGGGCGATGCCAGTTCTGCCCAGCTGGTTGGCTCTGGGATGCGGGGCAGTGCTACTACTTCTCCTTTGCCAAGAAGACCTGGGAGCAGAGCAGAGAGGACTGCTGCTCGAGAAGGGCACAGCTGGTCACCATCCGAACCAACACCACCCTGGTGAGTGCACCAGCCTGGCCTCTCCAACTCCCCATGGGCTCTGGGCTGCTTTGGTGGCCACCCAAGGTCCCTTAGCAGCCACGCAGCCATCACCAGCATCATCTCAGCTCCAGCGATGCTGTGCCTGTACTGTGCAGCCTTCACCACTAATTGTGTGGCTGGAGCTGAGTGTTACCCTGGGGAGCTCATGTGTGTTCTCTCCTGAGCCAGGCTTTCCTGGTGCGCATGGCCAACACGGAGGTCTTCCACGTGGGTCTGAAGTGGGATGTCTCCAGGTTTGATTGGAAGTGGCTGGATGGCACCACACTGAAGGGGTGAGGTGGTCAGCTTGTCCCCAGCCAGGACTGCTGAGGGTCCCGCGCCAGGGCTGGGGGTGGTGATGGGGGGACAGGCAGCCCACAGGCATGCAGGGAAGCACTCTATGTTCTGGCAACCTCTTGTCTTCCCATGGCTGCAGAGGCATGACCCTGTTTCCCGTATCTCGCCCAGGTGAGGGGTTGCAGGGATCCCCCAAAAGCAGGTTCGCAGACTTTGCTTGGTGCAGCTGGTGCTGAGCCCTGCCAGGAGGGATGTCGGGGTGCTACATGCATGATGGACCTGTGGGTGCTGTATGCATGCTGGGGCTGTGGCTACATATCAAATAGGCAGGGATAGGGTCTGTGGGGGAATAAATCATGTGCCTTAATTGGGAGAAGGGCGGCAAGGGACAGTGGTCCATGGAGATGGAGAGCTTTGCTGCCACAGCATCTCTGTGCAGCCTCTGGTCCCTGACTGGAGGAGGTGCTGATGGGACGACCCCAGCCCTCCCTGCCCGTCCCATCTCAGCCTGCTCTCTCCCTGCAGGCGCTTCCCAATCCAGCGCTCCACCAGGTCCTTCCTGGCCTGCGGCAGGGTGTCAGGCTCGGGGCTGTCAGGGGGTCTGTGCGCGGATGGCCTCGGCTGGGTCTGTGAGCAGAGAGCAGCCACCTTGCAGTGGCTCCGCTCCTCATCCCCCACCTTCCTCTGGGGAAACACCACCTACACCTGTGTGGCGCCCTGATGGCTGTGGGGACTCCAGCCTGTCCCACCGTCCTGTTCCCTGCCCAGCCTGGTGCGTAGACATCCCCGGGTGCTGTTAGCTCCTCACTCTGACCTCTGTACTCCCCTGGATATCTGCGCTTTGCCAATAAACTCTGAAACTTGCATGCTGTGCCCGGTTTTGGGGTATTGGGGTGGTGATATGGAACTGCATCCTCCAGCTCCCTGACTCAGTCACGTTGCTGCCCCATAGGAAATGGCAACTGCTACAGCACTGAAGGAAGTGGCTGGAAACCAGCATCAACCCAAGCTTCCTCATGGCCTGGTGACAGTGTGGAGCAGCTCCTGTGCAGGCTGGAGCGGGTTCCACCCAGAGCTCTGGGCTTTCTGACCATGGTGGCCACACAGGGTTTATGCTTCTTGGGGAAGGCAGCTGAAAGGTGACCCTTTGCCATCCCGGTCCCATGGAGGGCTTGGACTGGGCAGCAGCTTCTTGCAGCCCGAGGAGGTGGATGCAGAGCGTGCGGGACGGAGCTCATTCACCCTGCCACCCTCCAAAGCAAGAGTGACCTCCGAAATAAAACCACTTTTTGTAAATAAAGAAACTACTTCTGCTTTTCTGCATGTGAAGTGGCTCCACCCCACGTAGTCTTAGACACAGTTTGTCATCCAACTGTGGCAGAGCAGGACAGGACTGAGTCCCTGGACTGCTGCCACCCGGAGCACAGCGCCCAGCTGCATGGACCAGAGAGTGGTCTACGCCGATCTGAAGTTTGCGGTGGCCCCCACCTGCCCCACTGCCGCTGATGAGGATGACAGCCCCTACGAGAACGTGCCTCTGGGGACGGTGGCCCCAGCACCCAGCACAGGTGATACCCTGGCCACGGCCACAGGCCCAGGGCTGCCCTGGCACAGGGGGACGGTGGAGGGTGGCTGTGGGACCATGGGGTGACACCCAGGGATGCTCGTCTCTTGCAGGGAGCTGGCCCCGGCGCTGGCGTGTCCCAGCGGGGCTGCTGGCAGCCAGCCTGCTGCTGCTGCTGGTGGCCACCATAGCCCTGGGGGCTTGCTGTGAGTGTGGGCAAGGGCCGCGGTGCAGCTGGGGAGGGGGGCACTGGGAGTGGTTTGGGGTTGGACGAGGGCTGGGCTGCTGGGGGGTTGTTGGGGCCGCGGGGTGCCGGTGGCTGGTGGTTCTTGCTTGGCTGCCCTGAGCCGCCTTCATTTGCCTGTATTTGCTTGCACTGCCTGCACTGCCCACCACTGCCTTCCCCTGCCTCCCAGTGCCTCCCATTACCTCTCACTGCCTGTCCACTGCTTCCCTATCACGTCCCACTGCCTTCACCTTCCTTCCCATTGCCTTCCCCTTCCTTCCCATTGCCTTCCTGTTACTTCCCGCATGCCTTCCCTCCCCTTGCCACCGTGGGGCCTTCCTTTCCCTGAGCTGCCTCCGTCTGCCTGCATCTGCTTGTACTCCCCGCACTGCCCACCACTGCTTTCCATTGCCTCCCAGTGCCTCCCACTGTCTTCCCACTGTTTCCCTGTTGCATCTATTGACTCCCAGTGCCTTCCATCATCTTCCCACTGCCTCCCACTGCAACCACCTGCTGGCATCTGCCTCCCTTTGGCTCCCACTGCCTTCCCAGTGCCTTCCAATACCTCCCAGTGCCTCCCATCACCTCCCCACTGCCGTCCCCTTGCCTCCCACTCCTTTCCAACTGTCTTCCCACTGTTGCCTATTGCCTCCCATTGCTGCCCAATGCCTTACACTGCCTCCCACTGTCTTCCTGTTGCCCACCACTTCCTTACTCATTGCCTCCCGTTACCCCCCCATCACCTCCCATCACCTCCCATTGCCTTCCATTGTCTTCCCTCTCCTTGCCACCGTTGGGGTTTCCTTTCCCTTCCCACTGGCACACCCAAAACAGTCTCTGCCCACAGGCAGACATTCTCATCTCACTCTCCCTTGCAAGGGCCATGCCCTGAGCAGAGTCAGTCCCATGTTCCCCTGCCCGGGCTGTCCCATTCCTGTGCCCCAGCTCACCCAGCATGTCCCCAGACTGGCAGGTGACCCGCAGGCTGCAGGACACCTCCCGGGAGCACACGGCCGAGCAGGGCCGCCTCTCGCAGGAGGTGAGTGCGCGGGAGCAGAGCCTGGAGCAGACGCGGCTGGAGCTGGCGTGGGCCAGAGCGGAGCTGCAGCGAGCGTGGTGGGAGGGCAACGGCAGCCAGCTGGCGCTGGAGAGCCTGAACGCCGAGCTGAGGAGAGTCAAGGGCGCCCTGGGGCAGATGGAGAAGGAGATGAAGGAGGTGCAGGGGAAGCTCAACAACAGCGAGAGCACTGTGAGCAGCCTGCGTGCCTGCGTGAACACAGGTAGGGCTGTGCTGGGGAGAGGGACAGGCAGTGGTGCTGCTGGGGAGATGTGGGGGCTGAGCATGGCCCCTTGAGCATCAATAGGTGGGCCTGAGTTGTGTCCCTGCCCACAGATTGCTGCCCCTCGGGCTGGGTGCTCTACAGGAGCAAGTGTCTCTTCATCTCATTGGAGACAAAGAAGTGGCAGGACAGCCAGGACTACTGCACAAGAAAATCCGCTCAGCTGCTGGTCCTAGGCGACTGGTCAGAATGGACACTGCCGGTACTGAGCAGGGCGGCTGCAGCATTCCCAGAGGGCGGGGGTGGTGGTGGGGCTGGGCAGACCCCTGTGGGCCCAGCAGCAGCACATGCAGAGGTGCTGAGCTGTGATCATCAGTCCTAGTTTCCCATCCCAGCAGGCTGCAGGGAGGGTCACAGCCAGCCCTGGGGCTCCTGAGCACCACGTGTGTGCTGAGCATGGGCCACGTGGCTGACATCTTCTCTCCCCACAGCATTTTGTGCAGGCGAGTGGTGCCAAGTACTGGATTGGAGGGTAAGTATCAAAACTGCAATGGTGAACCTGAGGGACTCCATGAGAATTCATACGCAAAGTAAGTTGTTCCATCCTGGCCATCTACACTGCTCCCACCTTCACCAGTGATGGGTAGAGGTGCTGGGTACTGCCTGGGTGTCTGTCCCAGCCATGGGACCAATGCTTGGGCATGGGCAGTGCTGTGGCCTTCCTGCCCAGCCTAAGGGGCTCTGGGGCTGCAGCTGCGCGGGGGCCACCACTGGGCTGGCAGTGAGCTGGGAGCATGGTGATGGCACCTCTCATGTACTCTTTCTCTTCTAGGAAATATCCGCTCTGTGCAGTAACATTGTCTGGGAGGATAAACACCTACTACTGCTATAAGTATTTACCATGGATCTGTGAGAAGCCCCCAGATATGAGCAGCCCATCCAAGACCCTCTTTCCTCTCCCGGCCAAGGGGTGAACTCCGAGATCCTCTTTCCATCGCAGGACTGAGGGACAGGACCTGGGGGTGCACAGCAAAGGCACCCTGCCCCTCCTGCACAGCTACACTCCTGTGCACCGTCACCTCAACCGAATTGAAAAGCTCTGGGGATACAGGTTGGGAGAGAAGGTGTCTGCATTTTTAAAACAAGACTTGTTATGGAGACTGTATTTCTGTGTTCCAGATTCATGCCCACCCTTCCATCCCCAGCCTCTGCCCTACAGCCCTGGCTCCTGTGACCCAGGATGGGGACACCGTGGGGAGTCCTTTTGTTTGACTGGCTGCCCCTCTCCTCTGTCACTGCCTCCTGTCCTTTCTCTTCCCTCCATCACCTGCCTTCAGTCACTGCCTGTCCCAGAGCTGAGATTTCTTCTCCCAGTTGATCCCAAGAAAAACGTGGAGCATGTCCTCCTGGGCATGTGATGGTCCAGGCCTAAGGAGGACATGCTGGTGGATGGGGAAAGCCAGGTACTGTTCACCAAGGGTGATGCCTGTCTGATCTTCCTTCTTGCTGCTGTGAGGACACTGGACTCTGTACAAGGGAAGAGCAATGGGGGCCATTTATCATGAACCTTTGAGGTCTCGGACCTGGTTTCCCACGGTCTCCTCACAGGCAGAATGGGGAGATGTGGCCAGGAGAAGAAGAGAAGAAGATGAGTGGAAAACTGGATGGTGGAAGGGCTGCAAGGGGTGTCAGTGATGCCCTTGTCCAGCTGGTACCAGCTCTGTGGGCTGCTCCAGGGGCTGATGCTCCTTGAAGCCTTCACTGGTGTCCTGGATGATGGGATGGGGGTGGCCTCAGACAGCTGGAGGGCAATACCAAACTGGGCAGTAGTAGGTATACTGGAGGACAGGACTGGTGTTTAGAAGGGTCTGGAAAAAACAGGTGACGGAAGCCTGCTGACATTGGATGGGGAAAAAGGTGAGTCCTGCAGCTGGGAAGGAAAGAAGGAAGGGAGGAAGGGAGGAAGGGAGGAAGGGAGGAAGGGAGGAAGGGAGGAAGGGAGGAAGGGAGGAAGGAAGGAAGGAAGGAAGGAAGGAAGGAAGGAAGGAAGGAGGGAAAAGCACGTGTCAGGATGGGCAAGGAAGCAGCCATACTGAACAGCCCTAGGATATCCACAAACCATAGGCTGGACAGAAATCAGTGGTGTGTTCCCATGATGGCAAAGCCCAATGACACTGTGGGCAGTGGTGGCTGGAGCTCAGGGCTCCAGAGGCTCCCTCTGTGGATACCAGGGAGACCACGTCTGGGCTCCCCAGGATGAACCAGACACAGCAAGTCCTTGTTTCACATGTTGTCTGAGATTGCAGGGGACCCTGTGCAATCCTGTCCCAGCCTCTCCATGTTGTGGGCTGGCTTCACCAACCTCGTTCTACACATCGTCTCCCAGGAGCTGCCCCCATCCAGCTTAGCAAAGTGGTCCCTACATCATCCCCCTCTCTGCAGAAACTCTGAGTGAGACAGGGAGGGTCAGTGCTGCCCCTGGATACCATCATCCCCCAGCTGGGTCAGGGACAGGGCCCCCTCATCACCTCAGGTCCCACCATGGTCTTAGGCATATTTTCCTCATGGTGGCAGGGGTCTCTCCTTTCCCTCATGTTCCCAAGCCTCTCCAGTGCTCCCTGCTCTCTCCCTTTGTCAAAGGGCTCCTTGCTGCACCCCTATTTTCTCCCATGGCCTCAAGACTCCCTTATTCACCCCTCATGGTCTCACAGCTCTTCATCGCACCCTTTTTCCCACCATGGTCTCAGGGTTCCCTCATTCACCCTGCATGGTCTCAGACGTCCCCAGCAGTTCCAGATCTCCCAGGGCTTCCCAGCAGTTTCTCATGCTGATGGCACCGCTGCCTGGACCCTCCCCAGGCAAGGCCCAGCCCAAAGCCCTGGGCTGCAGATGGAGTCAGGAAAAAGGGAAGGATGTGAGCTGTTGATGCTGAGGGGTAGGACAGGCAGTCAATCCACAGGACTCCCTGAAGAGGATAGGCTGGGGACACCAATGGTGCTGTTATCTCTCATCTCCAAAAAGATGCAAATGGCACATCTTGCAGCCTTTTGGTGTACAGCAGGAGGGAGCTGGACTCCACACCAGAGTCCTGGATCACTGCAAGCTGCACTGGCAGGGGCACATGGGGACACCCAGAGGGATGGTGCAAGATAGTATAAATGTATGCTTGAGTGCTAGAGAGGGGAATAAAGTCTGTTTTCCATCAGTCTTGCTTTAAAATACAGACACTCCCGCACTTCACAATGCAGTTGAGACAATGCAGTCACAGGGAATAGGGTCTCGGGGTGCACCCACACCTCCTGTCCCTGAGTCCTGCGATGGAGTGGGCTGGCAGCACAGTCAGGTCTTGGCTGGGAGAGGAAAGAGAGTCTTGGATGTGCCGCTTAGCTCCGGAGCCTTCTCACAAATCCACTGGTACTTTTCCCAGCAATATGATTGCTCTGTTTTCCCATGAACTAATAGCCAGCAGTCTGTAAGAGGGTCGTACCTAGGAGAGAGGGCTCATGACAGCATCCTTACAATGAATACCTCTTTCTGCAGGTACAAATGCTTAGTATTGGGACCAGTCTAAGGAAGGGCCATGTTCCTTTCCCTGACCTTCTGCTCTGCCACTTGTGTATGCTGCAGTGCACCCTGCATCTGCTCAGGTCCCCCTCCCTTGGGACACTGGCTGTTGGAGCATCACCCCCTTTGCCAGGGTGTCTCATGGTGGTGATACGGCACCTCCTCGACCCATCTAAAGGGAGACCTGGGGATCAGATGCTTGTACCACTTACCAGCTGACCTTCTTGCTGTCCTGCCTACCCCTTTTCATGTCAGAAGAAAATGGTGCTCCAACCCAGTATTGAGGACCATATCTCTGCAAAACATGCTGAAGGAAGCGGTTACTTACCACCTGCCCATTCTCAGCACACACCTGGTGCTCAGGAGCCCCAGGGCTGGCTGTGACCCTCCCTGCAGCCTGCTGGGATGGGAAACTAGGACTGATGATCACAGCTCAGCACCTCTGCAGATGTTCTGCTGCTGGGCCCACAGGGGTCTGCCCAGCCCCACCACCACCCCCGCCCTCTGGGAATGCTGCAGCCGCCCTGCTCAGTACCGGCAGTGTCCATTCTGACCAGTCGCCTAGGACCAGCAGCTGAGCGGATTTTCTTGTGCAGTAGTCCTGGCTGTCCTGCCACCTCTTCATCTCCGATGAGATGAAGAGACACTTGCTCCTGTAGAGCACCCAGCCCGAGGGGCAGCAATCTGTGGGCAGGGACACGACTCAGGCCCACCTAGAGATGCTCAAGGGGCCATGCTCAGCCCCCACATCTCCCCAGCAGCACCACTGCCTGTCCCTCTCCCCAGCACAGCCCTACCTGTGTTCACGCAGGCACGCAGGCTGCTCACAGTGCTCTCGCTGTTGTTGAGCTTCCCCTGCACCTCCTTCATCTCCTTCTCCATCTGCCCCAGGGCGCCCTTGACTCTCCTCAGCTCGGCGTTCAGGCTCTCCAGCGCCAGCTGGCTGCCGTTGCCCTCCCACCACGCTCGCTGCAGCTCCGCTCTGGCCCACGCCAGCTCCAGCCGCGTCTGCTCCAGGCTCTGCTCCCGCGCACTCACCTCCTGCGAGAGGCGGCCCTGCTCGGCCGTGTGCTCCCGGGAGGTGTCCTGCAGCCTGCGGGTCACCTGCCAGTCTGGGGACATGCTGGGTGAGCTGGGGCACAGGAATGGGACAGCCCGGGCAGGGGGACATGGGACTGACTCTGCTCAGGGCAAGGCCCTTGCAAGGGAGAGTGAGATGAGAATGTCTGCCTGTGGGCAGAGACTGTTTGGGGTGTGCCAGTGGGAAGGGAAAGGAAACCCCAACAGTGGCAAGGAGAGGGAAGACAATGGAAGGCAATGAGAGGCAATGGGAGGTGATGGGGGGCACTGGGGAAGGAGGTGAGAGGCAACAGGAAGGCAGTGGAAGGCAGTGCAAGGCATTGGGCAGCAATGGGAGGCAATGGGCAACAGTGGGAAGACAGTGGGAAAGGATTTGGAGGCAAGGAGAAGGCACTAGGAATGCAAGGGGAGACAGTGGGTGGCAGTGGTAGGTACTGGGATGCACTGGAAAGGCAGTGGAAAGCAATGGAAAGGCAATGGGAGGCAGATGGAGGCAGTGGGAAAATGATGGAAGGCAGTGCGATGCAACAGTAGCAATGGGGAAGCAGTGGGAAGACAATGGGAGGCAATGAAAGGCAATGGAAGGCAGTGGGAAGGCTCTGGAAGGCACTGGGAGGCAGGGGAAGGCAGTGGTGGGCAGTGCAGGCAGTGCAAGCAAATACAGGTGAATGAAGGCGGCTCAGGGCAGCCAAGCAAGAACCACCAGCCACCGGCACCCCGCGGCCCCAACAACCCCCCAGCAGCCCAGCCCTCGCCCAACCCCAAACAACTCCCAGTGCCCCCCTCCCCAGCTGCACCGCGGCCCTTGCCCACACTCACAGCAAACCCCCAGGGCCATGGTGGCCACCAGCAGCAGCAGCAGGCTGGCTGCCAGCAGCCCCGCAGGGACACGCCAGCGCCGGGGCCAGCTCCCTGCAAGAGACGAGCATCCCTGGGTGTCACCCCATGGTCCCACAGCCAGTCCTGCCATCCTCCTGTGCCAGGGCAGCCCCGAGGTGGTGGCCATGGCCAGGGTATCACCTGTGTTGGGTGCTGGGGCCACCGTCCCCAGAGGCACGTTCTCGTAGGGGCTGTCATCCTCATCAGTGGCTGTGGGGCAGGTGGGGGCAGTGGGAGGCAGGGCCACTGCAAACTTCAAGTCAGCATAGACCACACTCTCGGCCATGCCCTGGGCTTCTCTCATGAGTTTGATGGCTCCTGCTCTGTCACTGTTGCCTCCTCTCGTGGGGCTGCAAAGGAGAAGTGCGGGTGGTTTCTGCAGAAGTAGAAGTTTGCTGTGAGGTGAGGAGCAGGAAGGCTCACTGGTGCCTCACCATTGGCCCCAGTGCCACAAACCTGTCCCCTTCCACGCCCCGAAACTGCTCACGGTCCCCTGAGATGATGACGGGGCGGTGCAGCTCAGGGCTGGGGTGCTGTGCAGAGCTGAAGGTCTCATCCTATTAAGAATCAACCCAAATCCACGGTGCAAGGGAGAGTGGGGATGGCTTCCACATGGGAATATGTGGCTCTGGGGCTGGCCCCATCCGTGGCCCTCTCTGTGCTCTGCTCTGGGATTTAGGAATTGTTGCTGTGCAGAAATGTTTACTTTGATGCCTAAAATGTGTTTCCACATTATAGAGCGAGCCTGTGTTCTTCTCCTGTCCTCCTGGATGCATCTCCCCATTCTGCTAGCAAGGAGAGCATGGGAAACCATGTCCCAGACCTCAAAGGTTCATGATAAATGACCCCCACTGCTCTTCCCTTGTCTGCAGCCCAATTCTCCCACAACAGCAGACAGGTGGGTCAGACAGTCATCACTTGCCCTTGGTAAATCCTGCCTGGCTTTCCGCATCCACCAGCATGTCCTCCCTAGGCCTTGGCCATCACATGCCCAGGAAGATGTGCTCCATCTACTTTCTGGAGTTTGCGTGGAAGTTGCTCAACCTGTAGTTTTCCAAACCTCCTTCTTGTGCCATTTGGAGCTGGCTGTGATTTTTACTTTTCTCCAGTGAGGAAGGACTTATGCTCTTGCAGAGATGATGAAGAGTGGCCTTGCAATACTGTGCTCCACCAGCACACCTGCACGCCTCCAGTCCTGTCCCAGGAACTGGTTGTGCCCAGCTATGCCTAGCTGGTCCCAGCTCAGTGACTCTCTCTGAAACATGCCTTTCAGTAGACGTGGTTCAGTAGAGACTTCTGAAATTCAGAGAGTCTTGAAGTTTAGGACCAAGGAGGAGATGCTGTGAGTGCTGGTGTTGTGATCTGGAGAAGGGAAGGTGAAGCAGGTGTCTTTGTTCTGCGGAACTCTCTGAGGGGCTGTGGAGTGATGCTGAAGCCAGGGTCTTCTCAAAGGGCACTAGGGAGAGGATGAGAGGCAGCAGCATAAGCTGCATCATGGGGAAATTCCCATCCCCAGAGGCCAGGAGGGGAAACCTTCATCTGTGAGAACCTCCGGCCCTCCACAGGCCTGTCCCCAGGTCAATGTGCTCCTGTGTCCAGGCTGGCCCTGGTCTCCCTCAGCTCTCCCCTGGCCCAGGGATTTGGGTGCATCATAGAATGGTTCGGGTTGGAAGGGACCTTCAAAGCTCATCTAGTCCAAACTGCCTGCCGTGACCAGGGACATCTTCACCCAGGTCAGTTTGGTCGGAGCGCTGTCCAGCCTGGCCTGGAATGCTTCCAGGGATGGGGCATCTGCAGCCTCTGTGGGGAAACTGTGCCAGTATTTTACCACCGCTACCTTTGCTCTGCCACTGCCCTGACCTCAGGCTGCGCTGCCCTGGCCCTGCCACGTGCCTGAGGGGACTGTGAGCACTTTTGGGGTGTGGGAGGGGACAGGCTGGTTATGGCGGGACCAATGAGAAGGTGCTGGTGTCCGCAGCCAAGCCTCAGTGGCCCCATCTGCTACAGCTCAGAGCAAACTTCTGTTTCTGCAGACACTGGCCACACTTCTCCTTTGCACCCCCGAGAGACGGCGCAAACAGCGGGGAGCAGGGGCATCTCAGCAGGACATCCCAAGGGCAGGGTGGGAGACAGCAGGGCTCAGGGCTTGCCCAGCGTTTGCCCACATGGCCCAGAGCGTGGTTTATGCTGACCTGAGGTTTGCCAAGGTGGTGGGGGGCCGGAGCATGGCCAACCAGGCACTGGAGGCAGGTAAGAACCACGGGACACCCCGTGCTGTCCCCGCCATGCCCAGGCCCCGTGGACTCAGCTGTTCTCCCCTGCCTTTCTCCAACAGCCCTTGGCATGGACGACACGGAGAGCCCCTACGAGAATACGCAGCCAGTGCCAGTGGGGCAGGACGGGGGTGAGGCCCAGCCCAGCCCAGGTGAGGGCCCAGCTGGAGCTCAGGGGAGCTGGGGAGGTCCTGTGCAGGTGGTGAGTGGCGTTTTGGGGTGCTCCCACTCCCATCCTTGAAGAGGAAGTGCCCACGCCATGCCGCCTGTGCCACCACGTTGACACTGCTGCCTGCGGGCAGGACGTCTGGGGGCTGCCAGGGCTTCCCCATCTCACCAGGTGATGCCTGTGGCTGGTTGTGTCTTGCAGGGGGCTGGTCCCGCTGGTGGTGCATCTGTGTGGGGCTGCTGGCAACATTCCTGGTGCTGCTGGTGGCCGCTGTGGCCCTGGGGGCTTGCTGTGAGTTGTGGTGGGCGGGAAGTTCTGGTGCTGGAGGTGGCTGGGTAGCACAGGGAGAGGGAGAGAGCTGGGCTGTGGTGGGTGCCATGTCTGAACGAGGAGGGTGAACAGAGGCATGGTATCTCACACTGCTCGTGGCCGGGTCCCTCTGCCCTGTCTCCCACAAGGTGGCCTATATTCATTGCATGTCGTGGGTGCCTCCCTTGTCTCCTATCACCCATCTTCCCCACCTCATTCTCTGTTTCTGCTCTTTTCCCTTCCCTTCCCTTCCCTTCCCTTCCCTTCCCTTCCCTTCCCTTCCCTTCCCTTCCCTTCCCTTCCCTTCCCTTCCCTTCCCTTCCCTTCCCTTCCCTTCCCTTTTCCCCAGCCCTGTATTGCTGCACTATCCCTGTCCCTGCTCTGTTCTTTTGGCTTCTACATCCTGTCCTGCCTTGCCCTGCTCTCCCCTGCCCAGCCCCTGACCACACATTTTCCTGCCGTGTCTTTCCCATCCTCTCCAGTCCAGCATGGACACCACTCTGCCTTTCCCTGCCCATTGCACCCCCTGAGCAGAGTCAGTCCCATGTCCCCCTGCCCGGGCTGTCCCATTCCTGTGCCCCAGCTCACCCAGCATGTCCCCAGACTGGCAGGTGACCCGCAGGCTGCAGGACACCTCCCGGGAGCACACGGCCGAGCAGGGCCGCCTCTCGCAGGAGGTGAGTGCGCGGGAGCAGAGCCTGGAGCAGACGCGGCTGGAGCTGGCGTGGGCCAGAGCGGAGCTGCAGCGAGCGTGGTGGGAGGGCAACGGCAGCCAGCTGGCGCTGGAGAGCCTGAACGCCGAGCTGAGGAGAGTCAAGGGCGCCCTGGGGCAGATGGAGAAGGAGATGAAGGAGGTGCAGGGGAAGCTCAACAACAGCGAGAGCATGGTGGACATCCTACGCTCCTGCACGGCTATAGGTAGGGTGCTGGTGGAGCAGGGATGGGGTGATGCAGGAGACTGGCATCCTCGTAAGGTGCAGTGCCGAGGCATGAGCACTGGATTTTTTGGCCACGTGATGGGGACAGGGTGGTCCAAAGGCTGAAGCTATGCCTGGAGCAGAGCCTGTGAAGTCTACTGGGAAGATGTGGGGCTGTTTGCAGCCCCCCCCCAGGCATCTGTGGCTGATCAAACTGCGTCCGTGCCCCCAGATTGCTGCCCTGTGGGCTGGCTGCTGTACAGGGGCAAGTGTCTCTTTGTTTCATCGGAAAAGAAGACATGGGAAGACAGCAGACAGGAGTGCGAGAAGAAATATTCTCAACTCCTGGTCACCAAATCCTGGAGTCGCTGGACTGTGCCGGTAGGACACTGGGGTAGCTGAGGGCAGGAGCTGGTGCATCCAGCCCTGGGCTCCCCAGGTGGGCCAGCATTGGTCTGGGGGCCCCTACCCTGCCAAACATTGGAGGGTGGAAGACTGATCTCTGGAGCACATGGCTGGTGCTGGACGTGGGGCAGAGAGGCTCTGGCACCCCTGGATGCTGTACATACTGGAGCTGCCCAGATGTCCTGCTCTGAAGAGCTCCAGCCCCAAAGGCTCCCTGGGGAGATGACCATCCCTTGCAAACACCTCATCTTGTTTGGTACCATGGAAAAGTAACTAAAAGTCTCTTTTTCTCCTTCCCCAGGCCTTCTTGAAGAACGCAGACATTCCATACTGGATTGGGCTGCAGAAGAGCAGCTACCCCTGGTATGACTATGGCTGGCTGGAGGAAGGGGACCCAGATGGCGAGGGGTTCTCAGATGCCTGGTTCTGGGTGGACGGCTCTCTTTACGAAAGGTACGGGGCAGCACAGCCTCTTGCAAAAACCCTTGATCCTCCAGCATGGCTTTAGGAAGCGTTTTAAATCCCATTGGTGCCCAGTCCCAGGCACAAGCACTGGGCAACAAAAAACATCGGGGCAGCTGAGGCTGAGAAGAGGTGTGTGCAACGGTGTGATGAGATGCCTAGAGGCCATACAAATGGAAAGCCGAGACTTGGAGTGGGGGCACGTGCAAGGCTTGTGCAAGCAGGAGGCAGTGAGAAGGGGCAAAAGAAACCGCAAATTTTACTTGGGGTCTAGACAAAGCGTTCAAGCATCATCTCTATCACCCATGTGCCTCCCTGGTCCCTCCTCAAGGGGAAATCAAGCCTCCCCACTTGCAGAGGGTCCCGGGCTCCTCCCTGACACGTGCACCCCATCCCCAGCTCATCACCGCTTCCTCTTGCAGCGTTTGAGAGCAATGGGGAGGAACAGACCCATCTGGCTGGGTGCTGGGTACCCAGCCCTTTGCTGCTGCCCTCCCCTCCATCCTCAGACCCACCACAGGGGGCTGCACCCCGTCACTGCGCCACAGCCCAGGGCAGAGCCTTGGGACATCCACATGCTATTGGGGGAGACCAGGTTCTCCCCACTGCCCAGCACTGCAGGGACCAAATATCCCCCAGCAGCAAGGCTGAGAGTCAGGCAGCAGGGAGGCTAAGGGAAGTTGCAAGTGATGCAAACCTTTTGCAGAGGGGTTTCTCTTCTTTCCTTATGAGAAAAGACTGAGAGAGCTGGGTCTGTTCAGCCTGGAGAAGAGAATGCTGAGAGGGGATCTTATCGATGCTGATTGATAAACATCTCAAGGCTGGGTGTCAAGAAGACGGGACCAGACTCTCTTCAGTGGTGCCCAATGACAGGATGAGGGGCAATAGGCACAGACTGAAGCACACAAGGTTCCATCTGAATATGAGGAGAAAATCCTTTACTTTGAGGGTGCCAGAGCCCTGGAACAGGCTGCCCAGAGAGGCTGTGGAGTCTCCTTCTCTGGAGACATTCAAACCCACCTGGACACCTTCCTGTGCGATCTGCTCTGGTGAACCTGCTTTAGCAGGTGGGTTGGACTGGATGATCTCCAGAGGTCCCTTCCAACCCCAAACATTCTGTGATTCTGTGATTCTGTGGTTCTCTGCCTGCCCAAGGAAGGAATGAGGCTTTAGCTTGTGAAATCAGTAGGGGAGAACTGGGGTATCATCCCTTTGCAGCACTCAACCTCTCCCATGTGAGTGTGCAAGAGACAGCCATCTGCAGCCCTGGCTGCCTCAGCAGGGGTGGTGGGCAGGGCAGTGGCAGCCCCCCGATGTGTTTGCTCTTTCTCCATCCAGGCCGTGGCAGTCGAAGTCAAATGGGTCCTGTGCTATAATAAGCCGTGGGAACATCAAACCTGCCCAGTGTGCTGGTCCCAATGACCTGCACCTCTGGATCTGCGAGAAGGCGGCGGGGCCAAGCTCCCCATTCATGTGATGATGGCCGCTGTCCCCAGCATCGCTGCGGTGAGTGTGACCATGCCAGGCTCTGCTGAGTTCTGGGTCATGTGGAGGGAAGCGAGGAGCCTGGGTCTCTGCGTGGGGCGTGTTGATCCCTTCCCTTGGAAAGGGAGAGGGATGCAGGCACCTCTCTGTGCTGGATGCAGATTGCCTCGATCCCTTTGCTGCCATGGGAGCCCCTAGCCTCTGGCAGCCCAAGAGACCCCCCTGAAGCTGTGGTGCAGCAAAAGGGCAAGATGGGGGAAACCCTGTTGCAAACTCTCTTCCCAGCCCCACTGTGTGTGGTGGGCAGCATCTCACCCTCACCCTCTGCCTTCCCTTGCAGCACCTGCACCCTGCACCGCCTCTGCTTCAGCCCTGCTGCACCCCTGCCCAGGATGTCCCATCCCTGTGAGCAGCCCACCTCCCTCTCACAGATGGGCTGCCCAGGTCCTTCCCCACAATGCGGAGTGACGCTTGGCTGTCACGTAGGCTGGGGGAGGCAGTGGTGGTGGCCGTTTCCCCCCATCTGATGTGCTTCAGCAGAGCAGTACGGGCCCCACAGCTCAGCCCCACACCTGCAACAGGGTACGCTGAATCTTCCTGAGCAAGGGGGGCTGGTGCGCGACGGGGAGCCCAGACCCAGCCACAGAGCAGAGCCGGCCCCGATGCCCAGCGCTGCAGCCATGTGACACCCCCAGCACGAAGCCAGCTGTGGTGCTGGCAGCAAGGATGCAGAAGCAGGGGACGGCACAGCCCCACACCCGGCCATGTGCCCTCCCCACAGCAGGGACTTTTTGCCTGGCCCCATCCCAGGAGCAGCCTGGGCGCAGCTTTCAGGCAGCCCAGCAAGTGTGCCCAAGGAGAGAAGCTGCGCCTGAACTAGCCAGCACCCACGCTGGCGGCTGGAGTTATTTTTGCTAATTAGGAATCAGGGCATTGACCTTTAGGATTGTGCGATGTGATGGTGCCTCTCAAAAGCAAAAGCAACTCCATCACTTGCGGCGGACTGACACTTTGTGAGATAAGTCATCAGGACTTTAAATATAGTTACTAAACACACGCACATGCAAAGATTAAGCAAAATAGCCCAGATGCCACATGGCAGCCAGGCGAGAGCAGAGGAAGTCACGATCAACCAGGCGAAGATACTCTCATTTTATTGTGAGGTAGTGTGGGCCATATTTAGTCAGTATATAGTTGATTAATTGCTATGTGAATTAGCTTGCTTGAAGAGAAAAAGAGTGCTAGAGGCGGGCTTTTTGGAGGTGGCACGTGTCACTTCTCTGTCTTGTCCGCTGGCTGAACCCACTTCGTAGCAATAAAGAGACACAGCTTGTTTGCTTTTTGCTTTCTTGTGTACCACCACAAACATGCACTGAAGGGCATGAACCCAAAGAACCTAAATAATAAATGGTAACTTGACTGAAGCCATTTCAACTGAGATGGCCTCTTTGGGGGCACTGAGACCTTGGGCTGAGCCAGGCTGGCTTGTGGTTCCCAAGGGGCTCCCCAGAAGCACCAGGCAAGCACATGCAAATTTTGGGGGCTGATCTCCCCTCTGTGTCCAACATGAACCCAAGAGACAGAAGCAGCAGCCTGAGTCGCTGGGACATTCAGTTTTTATTGAACACTTTAAATAAGCTGGGTATATATTACTAGCAATTATTATTATTAATAATAAAAAAAACACGAGAGTTCTGCATTCACCAGTGCATTGTGCGGGAGGGAGGAAAGCCGGCTCCTACCCTTGCCAGGGGCTGGGCAGCCCCCTCCCCCCAGTGCCAGGATCGAACCCCAGCCCCTCTGCCAGCGCCCCGCTCCCCACCTCATGTGCCGGGGGGGACATGGGGTGCCGTGCCGGCTCAGCACCCAGCCCTCAGCGTCGGGTGGCCAGGGGCAAGCCCAGCACTGGCAATCCTCCCTGTGCACTGCCCTATGGCCCCCTACACACCTCTCCCCGTGTCAGGGACTGGCTGCGCTGCCCATGCTGTGGGGAAGCATGGCAACACCCACCAGCCCAAAAATATCCCCAAAAAAACACACATACACACACACTGACCCCCCTGCCCTCAGCCCAGCTCCGCTCACCCCTCAGGCTCGGGGGCTGCGGGAGGCTCCCAGTTCTCCCGAGGGAGCGGGCTCACTGCACACCCCTCTGCGAGACCCCACAGAGGGGTGAGCCCTTGGGGAAAAGGGTCCCACATCCAGGGTTTGATCCCCAGGGGCCCCATGGGGGACCAGCCCTGCTGCCCAGGGCAGCGCTGGAGCATGCCCGGAGCAGGGGTGTTATTGCACTTCAGTCCCTGGCAGGGACCCAGCTCGCCCCCAGAGCTCCCCACAGCCACCCGTGACTGATCGTGGCTCTTTAGGCACCCAAGTGCCTGGGCAGCACTGTGGTGGCCAAGGCACGGGGCACCACGGCCACCAGCGGCCACACAGCGCTGAGCGAGTGAGCATGGACCACAGCAACGTGCCGGACCCCTGCATCTGCTCAGCACTGCGGCTGTGGGGTTGTCCGAGGGGCGATGGGACACAGCCCTGCTCCCCGGGGATCCCCAGCACTAGGACTGTGCCTCCGGCAGCTTCCGGCTGGGCTCTGCCAGCACCGGCCCGGTGGATTTCTGGTGGTGACCCTGGTTGTGGCAAAGGAGGCTCTTGGCCTCGCAGTTGAGGTTCTGGTAGCGAGGTGGGCTGGGCGCTGGCCGGTGGCAGACAGAGGCGAAACTGAAGCTGAAGGGACCCAGGCAGCAGCCAGGGCAGGGCAGCACCTCATCCTCCTCCAGCACGACGCCGGAGCCGCTCTCGGGCAACATGGCCACACACTCCGTCTGCTCCAGCGCCGCCGTGCAGGGGATGCTGAGCTCGGAGAAGCCGTGCTCCAGCCCACTGCCCCAAGCCAGGGGTTTGCTGACCACCACATGGTTGTTGTTGAACAGAAGCCCGTTGGGGGCCGGCGGCTCTGGCTGCCAGCGTTGGGCACCTGAGGATGCCGTGCGGATGAAGTTGCTGTTGGAGGGTGGTGGTGGGGGCTGCGGCAGCTCCGGGCTGTCGGGGCCGCAGTCCATCTGCTCCTCCACCCCAGGGCTGGGGGGAGAGGCTTGTCCCCAATCTGGGGGAGGAAGCAGGGCAGGGGGCTGGGCGTCATTGGTGTGATGGGGGGACCCCACACCCAGTGCCAGGCCCTCCCGGCGAGGCAGCTCGGGGGAGGCAGGCAGTGAGTGGCACTTGCGGGGGGTGGCCGTGGGGGCCGAGAAGTCACACTGCACCTCCACGGTGGGCTCAGGTGTCACAGGGGTGCTGAGCTGGAGCAGGGCCGGTGGGGGCAGATCAAAGGTGAGCGAGATGACGGACTTGCTCGGTGTGTCGAAGAGCTTGATCTTCCCTCCCTTCAGGTCCTCGCGCTGGGAGAACGGGTTGACGCGGAGCGGTGTCTCCTTGGTCCTGGCCCCACCGTAAGGCTCCGGCGGTTGCAGCAGGGGGGGTGACTTGGGGGGGAACATGTCGGACTGGCTGCGGGACAGGCGCTGGTCTGGCTGCAGGTGCTGTGTCCCCAGCTCGTGCAGGGGTGACTGTTCGGTGCGGCCGGCCGCCCTCCCGGCTACCCCTGGGCACGGGCACAGGAGCGGGTCACTAGCTGCCAAGAGTGGGGTGCTGCGGAATGCCAGGCACCCAAAAACCCAGGGGTGCACCCCGAGGGGGAAACAGCAACCGGCTCCATCCTGCAGACCTCACAGAACCCCCGACTACTTCCCCTCCAGCTGCTAGGGTAGGACGGGACACCCCACATCCCCCCTCCTTGCACCCCCCCATGGCCTTTTCCCAGAGTGCTCACGTACCGTTGAGCGTGGCCGCTGTCGCAGATGTGGGCACATTCTCCCCAACACTGAAGAGGGTGGCCCTGGAGCCCTCAGCATCCATCTGGTGCTGCAGGATGCCCTCCAGGCACTGCGTGATTTCCAGGAAGGAGGGGCGGGAGGTGGGCTGCATCTGCAGGTGGGAGGGGTTACCCGTCAGGTCTGCAGCCCCCACAAGCACCCCAGCCCAGCAAAGGCAGCTCCCTGCCTCTGCCCCTGTGCAGGCAAGGCTGCCTGTCCTGCCTGTTTGCCCAGGCAGGGAAGGGCAGCGGAGAGGAGAAGCTCACACTGCAGCAGTGGAAAGCCAGCTGGAGGAAGGCTGCTGGGCAGTCAACTCCCACCATGGTGCGGAAAGTGGTGACGTCCAGACCAAAATCCTGTGCCAGGGAAAGGAGAAAGAGTGAGGTCAGATCCCCTGGGGCACCACAGGGCTTGGAGGACCAGGAATGGCCTGGTCCCCCTTCCCTGCACTGTCTGCATGCCACCAAGGGCTGTGGACCTGACAGCTCCCGGGCTGGGGCACAGCAAGAAGGGACCCTGCGGGCATCCCAGGTTGGGGCGAAACTGGGGACCCTGCCCACACCCAGGCTGACTATGGGCTTCGAGGACAGGTTATTGGCAGAGACCATCCCTTTCCAGGCAACAGCTGGGACATGGCATCCTTGCCCCAAGATGTTGGGTAGCTCTTGCGTTCTCTGCTAGCACAGGATGGTCCCCCTCATTTGGTGAAGCAGTCCCAGCCCTGGTATTGCTGCCCACCACCCTCCCTCCTGTCCCCGACCCAGGGAGTCACCTCGGTGCGGGGTAGGTAGTCGGGGTCAGCGGGGATGCGAGCGATGGTCTCACACAGGATGATGCCGTACGCGAACACATCGGCCTGCAGAGAGCAGGGCGTCATGGGGGGGGCCTGCAGCCCCGAGGTAACCTGCCCACCACACTGTGAACCCACAGCCCCCCTCCTCCCTGCAGAGCCACACCAGGGGCACTGTCACCTTGCCACCTGAGGGATGCCCATGTTCTTCCCTGTGTGTGCCCAAAGGCCACCAGGGCTGCAAATTCCGAGAACTGCCAGCGGCACAAGCCTGGATTAAGCCCCCCACACAGCAGCCACGGAGCCTCACCTTCTCGTTGTAGATCTCCCCTCGCAGCACCTCGGGCGCCATCCAGTACGGGGAGCCCACCACAGCCAGCGGCTCCTTCTCGCTGCCCTCACTGCGGGACACAGAGGGACACCAGGAGCTGCCCACAGTCCTCCGTCCCTGTCTGACCTCCCACCCTCCCCCTGGGGCAGCCCAAATCACCACCTCCACCTCCCTTCCTGGGCTAACCCTCCTCCCTGCAGCCCACAAACCCATCTCTCCCCATCCACACCATCCCCTTCTCTGTCACCTCCTAGCTAGCCCCAAATGTGTCCATCTGTCCCACGAATTCCCATTGCTGGGGACCACCCCCACCCTCTCCCATCCCTACCCTTCTAGCTGCAGCCCAAATGTCCATCCCTCCCCACGTGGGCTGGACACTCTCCACTCCAAGGATGGGGATGGATGCTGCCCACGCACCTGTAGGTGGGGATCTTCTCCGCCAAGCCAAAGTCACCCACTACAGCCGTGTAGCCGTTGGCCTCGCAGCGCACCAGGCAGTTCTAGGGACACAGGAGGACCCCTGTCACACCAAGCTCACCAGCCCTGCCTGGTCAGACACTGCTCCTGGGATGTCCTGGCACAACGCAGCCTCCTGCTCCACGCCTGGCTGTGCCCAGGCAGAAACGTGGGGAGGGGACTAGGGCAATGGGATGCCTTGGAGCATCCTCTACCTTGGAGGTGAGGTCACGGTGGAAGATGCCCTTGGAGTGCAGGTAGCGCAGGCCACGGGCAATGTCGAGGGCCAGCTTGACACGCATGGACCAGGAGAGGGGCACAGGGCTGTCCAGCAGCTGCTCCAGGTTCCCGCCGTTGATGTACTGACGGGAAGAGCCAGGCCATCGTGTCACTGTGCTCCCCTTCCCTCCCATAAAGCTGGATCCCCACCTCTCATCCCAATGCATCCTCCAGCGACCCCATGGCACAGCTCCCCAGCAGACCGTGCCCTGTGCTGTGCCATGGCCTGAGAAAGTGTCCCCACAGAATCATAGAACAGTTTGGATTGGAAGGAACCTTCACAGGTCATTTAGTCCAACTCCCCTGCCGTAAGCAGGGACATCTTCAACTAGATCAGGTTGATCAGGGCCCCATCCAGCCCAGCCTGGGATGTCTACAGGGATGGGACATCCACCACCTCTCTGGGCAACCTGGGCCAGTGTTTCACTATCCTCACTGTAAAAAATTCTTCCTCGTGTTTAGCCTGAATCTCCCCTCCTTTAGTTTAAAACCATCACCCCTCGTCCTATTGTAACTGGCCCTGCTAAAAAGTCTGTCCCCATCTTTGTTTTAAGCACTGAAAGGCCACAATAAGGTCACCCTGGAGCCTTCTCCAGGCTGAACAACCCCAGCTCTCTCAGCCTGTCCTCTGACCATTTCTGTGGCTCCTCTGGCCCCTCTCCAACAGGTCCATGTCTGTCCTGTGCTGAGGAACCAGAGCTGGACACAGGACTGCAGGTGGGTCTCACCAGAGCGGAGCAGAGGGGCAGAATCACCTCCCTGACCTGCTGCCCACACTCCCTGTGATGCAGCTCAGGATACAACTGGCCTGGGCTGCAAGTGCACATTGCTGGCTCATGTTCAGCTTTTCATCCACCAGTACTCGCAAGTCCTTCTGTATGGGGCTGCTCTCAATCCCTTCATCCCCCAGCCTATACTGATACTGGGGGTTGTCCCAACCCAGGCGCAGCACCCTGCACTTGCACAAGCCACGGCTGTCCCCTGCCCAGTCCCGCAGGAACCCTGAGACTCCCAGCCGTTGCCCCATTCTCACCTCTGTCAGCGCGTGCAGCTGTCCCTGGTGCACACACACCCCCATGAACCTGTGAGACAGAGGGGACACGAGGGCAGCCGCAGCAGGGACCAGCCCCGGTGCTTGCCTAGCCCCGGGAACAGCTCCAAGCGCGGATGGCAGCGGAGCAGCAGGTCCTACCTGAGGATGTTGGGGTGCGAGAGGCGGTTCATGAGCTGCACCTCCCGCAGCATGTTGCCCCGGTTGCTGGTCAGCTTGTTCATCTTCAGCACCATGATCTGCCCTGACTGGCGGTGCCGCACCTGCGGGGGGGGTGCATGGGAGGCTGAGCCCCACACGTGTCCACAGCCCCCCCGATGTCAGCCTGCACCCAGCGCCCACCCCAGCCCTAGATGTAGGAGCTGAGCACCCCACACACTCAACATATAGAGCACCCTGGTGACCATCAGGGTTTGGGGCGGCCTCTCCTGGCACAGCAGCACCCCAAGTACCCTCAGTGTCAATGACGCACAACCTCATCCTCACCAGGGCACCCCGCTTGTCGTGCCCTCCCCCCCCACTACACTGCCCAGCCCTTCCAGAGAGGCAAGTGCAGCTCCTGCAAGCTGTGACCCCAGCCCTGCTGCACGGACAGGTGGGTGCAGAATTGGGGTGCACCACGGAGAGCTTTTTTGGATCAGTACCACCCAGCCAGACCCCACCAGCACGAGGTGGAAGACAGAAGGGGCACGTTGCCCCAGTCCAGTCCTGGTGGTGGCTGACACTGCCCCGGTGCATGATCCCAGCCCTGCGGGGCACAGCATTTGGACAAGGCTGTATATTTAGCCGTCCCCAGCCCAACGCTGTCATGCGAGCTGGGGACCTGGATCCCTGCCAGGAACAGCAGCTGGGAGCCTGGCCAAGCACAGACACCCCCGTCCTCCTGCAGCCCCCACAACGCGTGCAGGGTGAGGGACAAGCACGGGATCCTCTGCTCCAGCACCGCACTGGGGGAGTGCTGGGGTCCCCTCCTGAGTGGGTGCTGCGGTGGGATGTGACCCCCCTGGAGCAGCAGCCCAATTGGGGACACCCCAGCAGGTCCCAGTTGTCCCCCGGCACACGCCGAGCTGTGCACAGAGGCGCTGGCATTCCTCAGTGCTGCCGTCAGCTCCCTGCTCTTCTCCTTTTTAGTCGATGCTGGTTGAGGCTGCTGCGCCAGTGCCAGCCCCTGGCCTGTCCCACATACCCCTCGCCCCAGGGATTACCTCCCCGGGCAAAACACGGAGGGGGACTGGATGCAAGCAGGGTCCCCAGTGCGCCTCATCCTGCCCCTGTTCTCACCACAGTGTGGGGAGGCTGGTGTCCTGAGCTCTCTCTGGGGCTCTGTTCCCACCCCATGGCTGGCATTGCTTTGGGGAGCAGTTGTCCTGGGGTGCACGCTGAAATGGGGACTCATCCAGCACCCAATATGCAGAGGATGGGCAGTAAAGGGTTTGGGGTGTAAATTGTTGCTTTATAAAGATCCTTCTACATGTCTGGGTGCACCAAGGCCAAACCAGCCCCAGGCAGAGTGGAAGCGAGAGGCAACAGCCAACCCTGCTGTGCCACCACTGGCTCATTGTACTCACACGGAGAAGCTCTGAATAATTCAGCAGCCGCCTGCCCGTGGGCACCCCGCTCTGGTTACACCTGCCTGACCTCCAGCCAGTTCCAGCCAGCCAGGACCCCCGGCCCGCGGGCGGGGGCCACGTGGCAGTGGAGATGAGGATGGACCCTGGATGAGTGAGGAGGGGACAACCCAGACAACTGGCACCGTAGTTCTGCATCCTGGCCACTCACCATGCTGTGGAGAGGACGGGTGCCCCCCATGCCTCCTCCTCGCTGAGCACCAGACAAAATGCCCATCCCAGGGGGACAGCACAGTCCCTGCTGTGGGGAGCGTGGCTCCTTCAGCCCTGTGCTCAACCAGGGCTCCCCGTCTAATGGCACCATAGGTCCTCCCTGTGGCCACCACCCTGCCCACCCCACCTCATCACCTGCAGCACCTGGTACTGCTGCCAGTCCCACCCCGGTTCCCGAGGCTCCCTGCCCACACTTGCACCAGCAGGCAGGGCAAGGGGCACCCCCACCCCATCCCCACCACCGCTGCCTTCCCCCCACCCTATCCCCATGCATGGGGCAGCTGGAGGCAGCACCAGACACAGAAATGGGGCTCCCAGCCCAGCTTTGGTAGCTGTGTGGGCTTTAAGGATCTGACCTGCCGGGCCAAAGCAGGGTGGGCAGGGTCTCCCTTCCCCCCTCCAGCTCTTTGAAGAACCAGGGGCCAAGGGAACCAGAGCCTGGGACCCCCCAGCTCCACCAAGTCTCCAGCACTGGGTGCTGCCCAGCAAAGCCCAGTGCTCCCAACCCAGCTCACCCAGCGGCAGCGCTGCCTTCCCTTCCCACGCTGTGTGGGGCTGGCAGGACTGGCTCAGTCAGTTTGGCTGGCACCGGCAGCTGCCAGGCGCCAGGACCCGGCTCGGCGGCGGAGGCAGGCTCGGTCCCGCCGGGATGGCTGTGGGTGGCGAGGCTCCGGCGCCACGCGCCCACGGCGGGAACGCCGGGCGGCACGCACAGCGCTGGCACTCGGTGGCCGCGCACCGTGGGGCTGCCTGGGTCCCTGTCAGCAGCAGCATTCCTGCATCAGGGTGCAGCCCCCGGCAGGCACCGGCTCAGCCTTACACAGCCGGGACGTGCCCACGGGTTAATTCCTTGTTAATAAGCCTCCTGCCATCGCAATTGGCTGGGTCAGGCCTGAGTGCAGCCACATGGCATCTAATGCCTTAATCCAAGAGGAGAGGCAGCCTGGGGGAGGGAAGGTCCAGTGAAAGCCCCTTCCCTGGGTTTTCTCCCAGAGACCCCAGGAGGCCTTGGCCAGCACAGCTCTTCTCCAGGACTGCACCCCCAGGGGCAGGCGGGGGTCCAGGGGCTCCCAGGACAGCAACAGCCCCCCACACACTGGGCGTGACCTCCTCGAGGGCATCCACCACCCTGAGCTTGCTTGGAAGGCCCTGTCTTGCTGTCCCCACTACATGCTCCGCAGCTCAAGACCAGCCGCTGCCCAGGCTGGCTGGGATAGGGTTATGCTCCTTTGGGCTTCCCACGGCCTCCCACACGTGTCAGCCAGTTTACCCAGTCCAGCCAGGTGCTAGCACCAGCCCAGTGCCCTGGTAACAGGCATAGCAGAGGAGGCAGCAAGCCACAAACCCAGGTGGGATCCAGCCCCTTGCTAGGGCGGTTTTCTTCCCCACTGCTGTCCAGGGAAGGCAGTGGGCAGCAGAGCCTCCCCGGGCAGGACGGCATCCCCCCTCGCCTCTCCGTGCACTGGCATGGTGCCCAGGAATCCCAGCGCATTCCCTGGAGCTGAGCTCAGCCGGGCAGCCGTGCTGGGGTTTGAGGGGGAGGACAAGCTGCAGGTCCCCACCCAGGAACCAGGCAAGCCCTCACCGATGTCCCCCAGCACCCCACATGGCCCTTCTGCTGGGTGCTTCATGGGGGTACCACGGCCAAGCCGAGATGCTGCTCTGTATCGGTCCCCATCCCATTTGTCGCCACGGTGCGGGCCTGGGGGATGGGATGGGGCTGGCTGCGGCCCCAGCCTGGGCACAAGGGATCTGAGCTCTTTTAACAGCGGAAATTAGAGTCTTATTTAAAGAGCATGCTAATCAGAGTGAGCAGCCGGCCTGCTCCCTCCCTACAGCTGGCACTCCCGTCTAGACACGAGGTGAAGCCTCCCCACTAGTCTCCCCATGCTGGGGTCTCAGCAGCCAGCCCCCCTGCACCCCACACTGGGGACAAGTTCGCACATCATCCCGCTCAGTGCACGTGTCCTTGCCTCAGCCTGGTGCAAGCAACGCACAGTCACACAGGGACACCATCCTGCACCCCTTGCCCTGGAGAACCCAGGGGGAGAGACAGGCGGACAGGTACGGGAGCTAGCAATCTTGCCACAGCCACCCGCAACAGCTGCGTCTGAACTCATGAGAATCCCAGTAGTGCAACAGGTCTTTTACTGAGGGGGACTGGAAAACTCGCTCATCACATGGAAAAAGCAGAATCAGTCAAGATAGACTTCCTCCGATGAAGCAGAAGAAGCAGGGCATGCAGCACCCGCTCCCGACGAATGCTTGAGCACCAGCAGCCCTCATCTCCCACGTTCCCAGGTGCGGCACCGTGGGCACACCAGGTGCAGGGGCAGCGCCAGTGTTGCACTGCGGCAACACCAGCCGTCACCAGCAATGTGGATCACACCCCTCGACAGCACAGGAGAGGTGCTGGCAGCTCTCTGGCTGGTCAGCAAAACGTGTTTCCAGTGCCCGGGGCTCCCAAGTGGCGACAGCAGGGCCAGCGCTGCTCCCGGCGTCGCCGCGGCTGGCTGACCTCGGCAAATTCACTTCCTCCCCGCCTGCCTTAATTTCCCCATCTGTGTCACACCGCTCCACCCTCCTTTGTAAAACAAGGCAAGGTCCACTGATGAAGGGCAGCAGATAACAGAGAGGGAGCTGTGTCATTAGTTGCGGTGGTAAATCGGGAGTAAATACAAAATCCTGAAGGTTGGCGGTGAAGTGAGCAGACAAGGGCAGGTGGCTCCAGCACTAAAGCCCCCATCCTGAGCTCTGTCCACACCGGGAGATGCTAATCCCTCCCCAGCTCTGTGGAAATAGGGCACCAGGCCGAGCACACTGAAGGACTGTGACCTGGGAAGTGGGGTCTCGTGAAGGATGTGCAACAGCGGGGCAGGAGGTGCAGAGTAGGATGACCAAAAATGTCCGGATACAGCCCCAGGAGACCGAAGCCAGGATGCTGCCTGCAGCCCCTGCGTCTGCTGCAAGCTGATCACAGGAGAGTAAGAGAGGGATTTGGGGAAGAGATGCAACAGTGGTTTAAGGGCTGGAGAAAATGTCTGGCACAAACACACCCGGCTCAATCTGCTCAGTCTATGGGAGATGGAGAGGCGTCTCGCTGCAGTGTCCGTGTACTGAAGAAAACGGGAGGGCCGGGTGCCTCTGAAATCACACAGGGAAAGGCGACGGGAACCAGCTGTTCCACAGGGAAACAGCCCAGCTCTGCAGCACAGCAGGGGATCGGCAGGGAACAACCCCCGGGGAAAAGGGCAGCTTTCCATCGCCAGTCTCTCCCATCCACTCTTGATGCCCTTCCCAAGAAAAGTGGGTGGAGTGGGATAAGGCTCAACACAGGGGCGAGCTTGGGACACCAGTGCTCAGACGTGCTGAGCACTTTGGCTTTAAGGCTGAGAACACCATCAGATGCCTGTGCCGGTACCCCAGCACCCTGCCTGGCCCTGGCTTGGCTGCATAGAGGGCTGAGATACCTGCGTAGGAACAGAGATATCCAGGTCCCCTCCTGGTCCCCCACGCCCACCAAGGCTGGAATGAGGCAGGAACTAGCAGCAACATGGAGGAGGCAGCCAGAGCAGCGATTGCCCACAGCCACGGAAATCAACAGCAGGAACAAGGGAGGTGGGAGGAAAACAGGTCCTGTGCTGCCCTGCCAAACTCCATCCTCCTCGCAAGCTCAAGCAGCCAAGCCCCAGCTCAGATCCCGGGCCTGCCCCAACATCCTGCTGAGATCTTGGATGCAACCCACCGCAAAAGCACAAAGCCCCATCTGGCCCCCTCCTGCCCCTGCTTCTGCCGCCTGATGCTGCTCCCACCTTCCAGCCTCCACCGCTCCCCCAAATCCTACATAGAAGTCGCCCTGCAAAAACATGACCAATGGGTGGGAGAAGGGGCATTTTGTGGCTCCTGCCGGGCTCAGGGAAATATAAACAGTGAGGCAAGGAGAGACCATGGCCTGGCTGAGACACAAGAGCATCCATTATTAAGGAGCCGTATCCACGCCTGACATTATTAAATGCCTCCCTCTGCTCCAAGGTGCTCCCGTGCTCTCCAAGCCAGAGATCAATAGCAGGAACCTGGCCAGCAGAGAGGCCACAGCTCCGCAGGGCAAGAGGAAGCACGGAGGAGAGGGACCCCTTGAAGGGTACCTCTTCTGTGGCTGCAAAGAAGTCCGGTCTTGCGGTCTCTCTGCTGAGCAGGGAAGAGCAGCAGGGCTGGAGAGGGGACCCCAGGGTCCTGCTGGGTCATGGCCACCCAGGTATGCTGCATGTTGGAACGCGGTTCCATGCAGGGGACATAGCACAGTGCTGCCGGGGACCTCAGTGGTGGGAGGTGGTGGGGGTCTTGCCCAGACCAAAGCCGCTCTTACAGGCAGTCCTTGCCCAATGGCTCGTGGCGCCTTGCGTGATGCCAAGGACGAAAACAACACGTGAACACTCCTCCCTTCGGATGGGGAGAGGCGGCCGTGGCAGCAAGGCAGGGCACAGCCCCTCGGCCCTGGCAGTACTGTGTGGGCTGGCCAAGTACCATCACCAGGCACCTTTGCCACATTGTTGGGACCCTGAGGTCCCCACCAGCCACCACACACCCCTAACCAGGCTGTGTGCCACACACGAGTGTCCCCACCTGGCAACCCCAGAGAGGACGAAGGACAAAGGCAGCTCTGGGCTCCCAGCCGGGAACTTAACCCCGCTCTGCTCTGCAGCATCACACCCCTCTCCCAGACTCAGGCACCTTCGGGAGGTTCCTGTGGGGCACCCCACCCCGCACATCTACCTGCCCAGCGCAGGCTGGAGCAGGCCCAGCAACGCTGGAAATCACCACGGATGGTCTGCAAACATTGCCTGCATCCCCTGCCACAGGCATACCCTAGGCCTGGAGCTGTGGGGGCTTCAGGCTTCTGACAGGGGTCCCCAGGGCTGGGCTGCTCACCACCACCCCCAGACATGGCCTCGCTGCGAACCACGCAGCAATTCGGAGCACTCAGCCTTCCCGGGTTGTAAACAGAGCCGCCCTTCCCTCTGCCTGCACGGAGGGATGGAGGAACCACACTCCCGGGAGGGACGGGGCTCCCCAGCACCCCAGGTCCCCGCTGCACGGCACCGACCGGCACAACCCCCCCGACCTCGCCCAGCTGTCGGGGTTGGGGGCCAGACCCCTCCACCCCCCCGCACCTCTGGGCTGAGTGGGAGCTGCGCTCCCCGGGGGATGCCCAAACACGGGGGATGCCCCGAACACCGCCACCCCCGCTCCCGCCCTGCACACCTTGAAGACCTCGGAGAAGAAGCCGGCCCCGATCTTCTCGCAGTAGAAGTCGTCGATGCGCGCCAGGGTGGAGACGGCGCTGCGCAGCGCCCGGTACGAGGAGGGCCGCAGCCGCCCGCAGCCCGGCCAGGGCCCCGCCGCCTCCCCTTCGCCCTCCCCGGGCCGCCGCGGCAGCTTCTCCCACTCCATGTCGGTCCCGCCGAGCACCCCCCGCCGCGGCCCGGCGCTGCGCCTCCGCCGCCCCGAGCGCTGGCACCGGCGGGGCGGAGCCGGGGCGGGGACAGCCCTTAACTCCTTGGGACCCGCCGCCCAGACCTGCCGGAGGGAGCCCTCCCCCGGCCCGCGCCGGCGGGGATCCCGCACGCCCTGATGTCTGCGTGAACCGGCGCCGGCCCCTGTGCCGAGCTGGCACCTCTCTGCGCTCCTGCATGGGCTATGGGGACCTGAGGTCCTGGTACACGGCTTGTGCAGACCTCATGGACACAGCGCCCTGACCCTCCCCTACGCCGGGCCCTGCCTGGGTGTTCCTTGCAGATGTGGGACTCACTCTCCCGTGGGTCTCATCTGGATGCCCATTGTAGATGCAAGACTCTCTTTTTCCTCATAGCCCCGAACTCCCTGAGCGGATAAGCCAACAGTTTGGGGGTCTGAGGTTTCCATATATCCAGCCCCAACCCAGTCAGTGTCACGGATCCGATTCTCCCACACAAGCAGCTGCTTTCAGGATGGGCGATATCAATGCAGGCTTGGATATCTCCTCACAGCCATCACCGGGCTGGATGGATGCTGTAGATGTGGGGTTCTGCTTCTCCTCATGCACCCACCCCTGTCTGGATAGTGTCCTGGGGGCTGTGGAGGTGTGTCATCTGGAGGAGCAGGGAAGTGTAGTCTTCTCAATGAATGTCAGTGCCTGTTTCACCCTTTCGCTTTTCTTCCTTTCACAAGCTCTTCCACTTCTCCCCAGTTTCCTCCTGCTTCCTGCTCTTCCACCTCAAGGCTTTTTCCCAGAGGCTTATCTGTCCTGTTCTTCCCAGCCAAGGACTCCCTGCAGCTGTATCTGCCCTTGTTCCATCTCACACATTCCACTGCTGCTCTTCTTTGGCATCCACCTGCCCGCGCTGGCCCAACCCTGCCCCAGCCACCTCCCATGCTGCCACAACCCTCTGGTGCTGCCCTGCTGCTGTAGCCACCCCACGACTGCTTTGGTCCAACTGTTTCCCTGTGCAGTGTGGATTGCTCCCTGTGCCCTGCACCACGTTAGCTGCTTTCTCTGCTGGGAAAAGCAGGCACATGATGTGTCTTCTGGTGTGGCATCTTTCGGCCAGAGCCCGGCTCCAGGTGCTACCAAACACAATGTAGACACCGTGGACCAGTAGCCTTGGATTCTCTTCCTTATCCTAAGGAGTAGAAAAAACCCGCATGCTAGAGCAGCTGAACGGAGCCTGTGACTTTTTTATAGTGGGAGCTGTCCCCTATGCCCCCTGGAAATGCCTGGTATTTCCACTCTTCCAGGTTCACATAAAGCAGTGGGTCTGTGCAGAGCAAGTTTCCTGCATATGGGGAGGCGCAGCCTGGGGACAGGGCTCTGCCAGGGCTCTCAGGTCTGAGCCATCCCTCTCCTCACCAGTACTGCTCCAGCCCAGTGCCTTGGCCTGCCAGGGTGATTGATGGCTTGTACCAGGGAGGCTGCTGCAGCCATGGGGAACCGTGCTGTGCAATACACCACATTCTCGAGCTTCCCAGGCCTCACATGTCTGTCCCACTGAAAACGGCCTGAAAGAATGACAGGAGCAGCTTCACGGGCCGCCTGTGTTGGCCGTGGAGAGGAGACACCAGCATCTGCGTGTGGGGATGGGAGGCTGCAGGCTCTGCCTTTCCACCACCATGGCCAGCTGCAGCTGCTCGGATGACAGCGGATGCCTTTCCGGCCTGCCCAGGCTCAGTCCTGGTACCTAAAATCTGAGCACCCTGCTGCACCCACAGGCCAGTGACCAGATCCTCAGTGGTGTAGGGAGCTGCTCAGAGGAGCAAAGCCAGCTCAGCTGGGGCCAGAAGGAGAGCAAACGTCTCCTCTCCCTTTCCCTTGAGTGCACCTGAGCAGCAGCCCCCTGAGGGTCAAGGCATCACAGCAGATATGGGGAGTCCTGCTGGGGCATCTTGCAGAGAAAAACTCAGGACTGCTGCCTGTTCTGGGCTCCTGCTGCTTACAAGTGACTGGGTTTACATCCAATTAAGTTGTAACGGATAAATTAAAGCCCTAGGGACAGCCCTGACTGTGGAAATTGCTGCTGCAGGATTTACAGTCCCTTCTCTCATCAGCACTGGTAACGTTACTGTGCTATTTCCACCACGCTCTGTTCCTGCCTGGCACAGCAGCGTTGAGCTGAGAGGTGGCTAAAGGTCCCCAGTGCCCCAAATCTCTCACATAGTGCAGGCAGCTGGGTGCAAAGCTAGACTGGTCTGAGCCTGCAGTGAACTGAATTAAGCTCCTCGAGCCCTGTTGAGGAAGAGTAGGAGGGATGTTTCCCTGGCTATGCTCTGCTCCCGTGGAGCTGCAGGTGGAGAGGACGGGAGATTTGTCCTCTTCACCTTTCCCTGTCTGGGCTTTTCACCCACCCACCTCTCACAGGGAGAAGGTGCAGGGATTAACAAACATCTCCCTGCCTGCTGGGGATAGCGCATCACCCTTGCACAGCAGGGGCGAGAGCCTTCAAACAGCCCGAGGAGGCTGGTGCTGAAGAGATGCAGGGTCAGGGGCTGTTCTGTGAGGGTCAGGGCACACCATGGCTGTGGGGTGGCCGGGGTGTGTGCAGGGCAGTGAGGGATGCAGAGGGGGTTACACACAGAAAGCCTGGTGCTATTCCACACCGGAACCTGCAGCACCAGATCCTTTCATCAGAGCTCTGGTTGGGATCAGCCAACAGTAACCCACCCTGACAAAAGGCTTGCCAGGTTTAGAGCCCCAGAACCTGAACTGGAGCAGCTGCCTCCTCTGCACCCATGTGTGAGAGCCCATCCAGACCTGAGGCTTCACCTCTGTAAATACTCAGGAAAATCAATGGCTGCTGCTTCGGGGAGTCCAGTGAGTGAAGCTGTGTCAGAGCAGGCACAAGGTTTCATTGCAGGAGAGTTTTCCAATCTGGAGGGATTGTGCAGCCCCAGAGGTAAGCATGGCAAGGAGCATCAACTGACTCAAATAACTCCCTTTGGTACTTTCTCCCAGAATGTGGGTGTAGTCTCTTCGTCCCAGGTGTCATCTCTTGTCCCCTGACAACCTATGGTCTTTTCCCGTGTTACCACACACCACCCAGAAGACCTCCTCACATGCCACTGTCCTGCATGTTCCCCAGTTCCCTGCTTATGAGAGTTGGTCCCTGACAAACATCTCCCCCTTCTGTCCCACAGTAAACAGGAGAGGGGGGCACAGCAGGGTCTGTTGCAACCTGCTAGGAGGTCCGGTCAGTGCAAGGCCCCTAGACCACATGGCAGAAGGTACCAGCCCCAGTGGTTCATGTGCAGCCTGGTTAAGCCCCACAGCATGCAGTGCAGGTGATGCAGCAGGACTACATTTCCCAGCATGCCGTGTGCTGCTGAGCTCGGGGAGCACAGGGCCGCTCCTGCTCCGCAGCCAGCACCACGGCTGCAAGCTGCACAGCCCATGTCCAGCTGCCGTCAGGGACTGGTAAGGTCCCCGCTGAGCAGGCACGTTGCTGCCTCCCACCCCATTCCCGCCCTGGCACTACGGCTGCAAGGCCAATGTGGGCCTGCGTGCAGTGGGAGGGCTGCAAATATTTGTTGTGTCATTAATTTTCCACAAGCAGACTCAGCATAGCACCTGGCGGCATTGGCTCACTGCCTCCTGTTATCTCCTGTCGATGTTTCTCACGCCTGGGTGCTGGTACCGTGACATCTGTGGAGGCAGCATCCGCATCCTATCCCTGTCTCTTAGCAGTGATTTCAGCTCCCTGCTCTGCTTTTCCTCAAACGAGCTCCCATGCCCCTGCCATAGTGCATGACATGATGACAGGCAACTGAGTAGCTGATGCCTGAATGCAGCTGAGTGCCTTCCTGCTGGAAGCCTTGTGGACTGTGAATTTGAAAACACTGAGAACACTGATAAAAACAAACCAAACAGAACAGAATAAAACAAAAACAACTACCATCTCTGAAAAGGAGGCTCAGACAGCTCTGGCCATGCCTGCATAACCTGTGACCCGTGGTGACGTGACATGCAGCCACGTGAGCACAACTATATTCTTGCAGGGAACCACGACTGCAGAGAGCTTCACTGCTCACCAGGAGCTGGTGATCATGTGCCAAACAGGTAGGGGCAGTGCTGCCACCTCCAGCATATCCCACCCTGCTCCTGAACCAGCCTGAACAGATTATCTCTCAATACGTGCCATGCTCCCATCCTCCAAGTCTGCCCAGCAGGTAACAGGGCTGCTTCTTCCCCTCTTGACCTAGCCCTGGACAATGGGCATTTCAGCAGCTCCACACTCACCCCGGGAGGCTGTGCCAGCCTTATTCTGTGTCCTGCCCCTTGCCAGGCTATTAGTAATACTGCCCAGCCACAGTGCAGTGTTCCTGAAATGCTTGTGGTTCTGCCAGACATAAGCCTGGAACAAAGACGCCGCGAACCTGGTCTGACTGCAGTGGTGGGCTGAGTGGGACCACATCAGAGCAGGTCCAGGACTGGGCTTGGCTGAGCTGGTGAAAGCAGCCCTGTGACCAGCTGCAGGAGAGCAGGGCAGGGAGCAGGGCTGAGAGCGCTCAGTGAGCCTTGGCCTATGGCTCTGGGGAAGGGCCTTCACCTGTGGTTCGTTGCTGCTCTTTGATCTGCACAGCTTGGCACTGCTGCAGGGAGGAACTCAGAAACAGCACAGCAATGTGGAGGGAAAGGCCAGTGAGGGCATGCGTAACTCAGCACAGTGCCTGCCAGAAACCCCACATGACAAACCCACATGCACAGTCCACCTCAGAGACCCTGCGTAGCAAACCAACATTACCAGCCCTGCCCTGGATTCCTTACCCATCTCAGAGCTGACAAAAGGAAAACCTTCTGGAGGGAACCAATGCATCACGCTGGAGAACCATTACGCTGTCAGCTCTGAGCTTCTGTTCAGGAATGGCCTATCCCACCCTGGCAACAGCAGCATGGGTGGGAGAGATGTCTCAAGATACTTCTGCACTCCTCCCCCCAAGTACAGACTGTGGAGCCCTGCTTATTCTCCTGGATGTCTGAACAAGAGGTAGGTGCTGCAAGGGGCTCCCCACCCTCAAGCCAGCAGTCACTCAGGCTACACTTCTCTGAATAAGTCCTCAGTTTGAGCATGGCCCTGTGATTGTCCACACTGCCCAGATGGCTCCCTGACATGGTGTCGGCTTGTTCCAAATAGGACAGGGTCAATGGAGGTCATGGGTCAGGGCCATTCCCAAGAGAAAACATGGACACGGCCACCTCCAGACAGAGAGGACAGGGGAACCATGTGTCCGGCCTCCTGTGGCTGCTGCTTTTCCCTTCGGCTTCCCCACTCTGTGCCAGGGAACAGAGGTGCAGGGTGATGGTGCTGGGCTCTGGATGTCCATAGGAGCCTCTCACCTGGAGGTCACCAATCCCACATCCGCGTGTGGCCAGTGATGCTCTGTCCAGGTGTTAGAGCGGCTGACAAGCAGAGCATTAGCTTTCCGTGCACGAGCAAGATCATGAGCTCACTGTGACTGGGGGCACTTCACAGCCCCTTCTCTTGTCCCCATTCCATGCCCAGACCCTGGCCAAGGAGGACAGGCTGAGGCAGCCTGCATGGGGAGGGAAGGCAGCTGTGCTGTGTTCAGCGTGGAAGTCACCGTTGTGCTGCTGCTTGCAACTGATTCAATCACAGCTCTTTATTGCTTCTCCTGGCTGTTGAAAATCTCTTTAGGTTTAGTGAGCTTTGTGGGTAGTGCTGCCAGCCTTTCTCATCTCCTGCCCTCTCCTGTGACTCAGGACACCCTGACATCCAAGAGAGTGCATCACCATACTTCATGGGGCATGGGCCAAAAATCCTTCTCACACCTTGGTGTACTTGGATGGGTCTGGCACAGACAAGGTGTGTCAGGGTCTGCCATAAACACAAGGGCAAGGAGGGCTACAAAAATGATCAGAGGGGTGGAACACCTCTCCTACGAGGACAGGCTAAGAGAGCTGCGGTTGTTCAGCCTGGAGAAGAGACGGCTCTGGAGAGACCTTATTGTGGCCTTTCAGTACTTAAAAGGGGTCTGTAAGAAAGATGGGGACAGACTTTTAGCAGTGTGGGTGGTGACACACTGGAACAGTTTACCCAGAGAAGTGGCCAATGCCCCATGCCTGGAAATACTCAAGGTCAAGTTGGACGGGTCTCTGAGCAACCTGGTCTGGTTGAAGATTTCCCTGCTCATGATCTATAATGGTCCCTTCCACCCTAAAGTACTCTGTGATTCTATGAGGTGCACGTTGTTCTATGTGGGGACATCTCTACACCACAACAGGGTGAGGGAGCAGGGCTGTCCACACACAGCAGCCTGGTACGCCACGGTGGGTAAAAAATGAGGAAGGAGAGTAGTCCCTACCCAGCTATCTTAGTGGCAAATGTGAGGCTGATGGTCCCATGCCAGCAGCAGTAGAAGCAAATGATACTTGAGTCAGGACAAGTGGTGGTAGTGCTGCCTTAACTTGGGATCTCTGCAGGCTTTAGTGAAAGGTAGAGCTGAGATGAATAGGGCAGGGCTGTGATCCTGCTGTCCCCTGCAAGCTAGAGCCCAGTTCCCAGGCAGCACCTACGTGCCTTCACAACACATTAATACCTTTGATTACTATGGCCTAATTTCTGTCCACCTGTGTCATGGGTGGCTGGTCACCCCACCCTACTGAGCCCTTGTTCTGCTGTGGCTGATTGCGCCAGCACTGGACAAACTGGTCTCCTGGGGTAATTACAGCCAGGAGAGACCCAGTGCAGCAGGCTGTGGGTGAGCCAAGTGTGTCACCACCAGTCTAGCACTTGGCATGTAAGTCACACCGTGATTCGTGGCGAATCCTTTCTTATGGGACATTCAGGAGCATCTGTGTGTTTGCCCTGTAGCCTGGGCTATCACGAGAAGGACCACGACAGACGTCATCTTGCGGAGCTCCTCCAAGGGAGACTGATATTCTCCTCCCAGTGCCAGCCAGACACTTGACTTCCTTTGTGGCAGGGGTGAAGCAGCATCCACCCTCCATCCTCACTGCCTCTCACCTGGGAACCTGGCTCCCCAGCCTGCTTGTCCCATGGCCCTGGGCTCCACAGGATTTCTGCTGACCAAGAGGGAATAGGCCAGGCTAGGTTGGGGCTCCCCTTGGGAGGTCAGTGCATGAAATGGGACCTTCCCTTTGCATCCAGGTCAGCTGTAGCACTGCTGTGGATCTGCTCAGGATCTTCATCTTGACTTGATCCTGGCCTGGAAGTGCACGTGACTTTATGCACGTATTTATACAACAAAGGGCAGCTGCTCCCTGGGCTCTGGGCATCGTGCCACCTCCATCACTTGCACGAACTTACCAGGACACAGTGCCCTCCTTCCTCCTTCTCCTCTACCTGCCCAGCCTTTGTGGGAAACAGTGTCATGCCATGACAAGCCTTGGTCAGAGGCCGAAGGCTGGGGGAAGCCAGCAGGCTCTCAAGGGGCTCTGCAGGACCACACACTGAGGAAAGTGGGGAGCAGGGGCCCACCCCAGACTTTGGCTTTCTGATGCCGTATGTGTGAGGGGAGCTGCTTTGGAGAGGCACAGCGCTCCGCTGATGGGAACCACACAGACAGGACATGGGCGGACATCCTGGGGTGGGTCAGGCAGGAGCTGTGCCAGCTCAGGGTTCCCCCAGCAGCAGCAATGCTTTCCCAAGGCATCACTGGTGCAAGGCCAAACATGACGATGGGGCTGTGGAGCCCCCAGAACATCAGCTAACACCACCAGCTGTGCCACCTTCCCCCCTCCGCCAGGCCACTGGTTCTAGTGCATTGTGGAAAGAGTTAGTTGGCTTTTTGTTCCCTATTCATCTGGTTCCTTCCGGACTCTAGGATATTTTGGGCACTTCTCTGTTCACAGCTACCCTGGGTGGCACAGGCGGTTCCTCAGGATTTGCTTTCCTCTGGAAACTGTACAGGCTGAGAACTGAAAAGGGGAAATGACAAGCTCTTTATTTAAGACCTGTGTATGAAAGGAGACACTCATGACTCCACCAAACACATGCACTCCATCAGCTGCCTTTGAAAGGGAGCTGTGACGTGTGGGGCCAGCACATGGAGCTGGGTGGAGCATTTGAATGGGAGCAATGTAGAGAGGCTTGTGCAATGAAGGAGGTGCAGGGTGAAGGGTTTGTCTAGGAGACAGAGAGCTGCCTCACGCAGGCAGAGAGAGAGACCACAGGCACAATGTGCTTCCCCTCCCAGAGGGGCAGGTGGGGGATATGGGTATGAAATATAGGGCAGAAAGAGCAGGTTGGAAGTATTGATCCTGGTGCAGAGAACCTGCTCTGAAAGTGTCACCCTCAGGCAGCAGGGATTTGGCAGAAGCTAGTCTGGCCTGAGACGCTGCTCTGATTCTTAAAATTCCCACCTTCTAGGCCTAGACAAGTTATCTGTCCAAGAACCAGGGTGGGATGTGCTGAAGATGGCTCTAGGGACAGGAGCAGGAATGGATGGACCAGATGTGGAGCTGCTCGAAGTGAGAGCTGGAAACCCCATTTCTGAGCACATCTTCCTCAAACCAAAATGTAGCAACCCACATCCCTCCAGCCTTACTCCACCCTGCTCCCAGCTGCAAACTGCTTATGTCCAATTTTCTGTGCTAAAAATATCTTTTTGGGTGGTCAGCAAGTGCGCAGCCGGATGGGAGGGAGTTGCAGCCTGAGAGTGAAGGGGAGTGGGGGTGTATTTGGGGTAGGTGTGGGTGGCAGCAAGAGGCCAGATGTGCCTGGGCAGGCTGGGTGGGGGGGCGTGGGCTGTCTGTCACTGCAGAGGAACATGCATCAAGGTAGCAAGGACAGGGAAGAGAGCCTTCCTTGCCTGGGGTCCGTGCTGCTGGGGAGAGGGTCATGGCAGGGGGGCATGCACAAATGGACTCGGAAAGGTGGGGAGATGCTCACTGTGAAGAGCAAGCAGCAGGTCCTGCTCACTTCCCTGGAAAGAGGTTGCTCTAGCTCAGAGCAGAGGGGAAGGAGGGATGGTTGTCCAGCCCCAGTGACCTGCCCAGCACCTGCTCTGCTCAGCACCCAGGGGCGCCCTCCTGGGGGCCCTGCGCCCTGCTGGGTTGTCCTTCATCACACCTCCGCTCTCAGCCAGGCCATGGGCAGACCTATTTGTTCCACAAGCCACCTTGGGAGAAGAGATAGCAGCCTTGGGTGGCAAGTACCACAAGAGGGAGTCTCTGCTTCTGCTGCTGCTGCCAGCTGGGTGACAGCAAAGATGCCCCAATGCCACCCCTCTCCTGGGCCCGCACAGCTCTCTACAGACCTCCCAAAGATTTTGCTGGGCCCAAAGCAGACTGTGACAACGCATCATGACCAGACCGTCACCTTGGAGAAATCTCTCTGCACTTTGGCACTACTGGAGCTCCCTTTACTCTACTTCTGCCCATAGTTCTGGGGTTCTTCCTTCAGCACTGTGGGAGATGTGCTATAGGGGACCAGGATGTCAGGGTTTTATTGTCACCTTGGGGAAGGGACTGGAAGGCTCCTAAGTTTAGCATGGCACAGTGCACTGGCCTTTGTCCCCCTGATGGCACTGCAAGATCCCTGCACGGAAGAAGGTTCAAGGCTGGTGGGACTGGGAAGGTTGCTGAAGGGGTGAGGGAGACCCGCAGCAAGGTCTGGGGCTCGGCTCAAGCCAGAGTCCTGCAGACATGTTCCAGCTCTTCCTGACAGAAGAGGCTCTGGGCTCTGGCAGTGAAGGCTGCGGCCGTGCCTGAGGCAGATGCTGTGTCCTGGAGAGGGAGCCCCTCAGATCGCACAGGGTCATGTGCTGGTGCTGTGCTGGAAGCAGACCTGTGCCTGGCCATCCCGGGGCTGGATCTGGCTGGGTTACCCTCCCCAGGCCTGATCCTCACCCACCACCTGTGGGATGACATCCCAATCTGGCCTCAGCCCACCCCCACCACCATGGCCATGTCTGATGATCTGTGGGTATGCTGGGGTCCCTCAAGGACAGGTATGGGTTAGGGATGGGGGAAAGCCCCAAACATATTTCTGTTATTTTTGAGGTCTGATATAGGAATAGACTATACTGCATGGGAACATGAAGCAGTGCTTCCCACAAAGCCTGATCCTCAAAAGCCACAGCTACTTCTCCTTTCCTTGTGGTTTTGTGTATGGTTTTGAGACCTCAGTTTTGAGTCTTCTTCCCTATCAGAAGTAAAACTGATTGTAAACTGCAGGTAGTCCGGGTATTTCTTTCTTCATTCTGAATTTCTGTGTCCTGTTAGTTCGTTGACAATCAAACTGGACATTCAGGAAACAGCTCATTGATCGTGTTTACAATGATGAAATCAACTGCCTTGGGGCCTCAGCTGCATTGAGAGGATGGTATATGGCTGGCTGTCTTCATTACGTGCAAAAATGTATACATCTGCTGTATGCTATAGGAGGAAATTTGTATTAGAAAGCATCTGAGATGTGTGGAAATGGCTTTGTGAGACTTAGTCCTGCTGCAAGGGCTAGAGTGGTGTACACAGAGTATGCGCAGTCCGCATGGGATGTGCTCTTGGAAGCGCAGTGAGTGGTCTCACGGAACTGGGGCTCACTACCTGCTGCTGGTGCTGCCGTGCTGAGTTTGGATTCATGACTTGCTGGCAGACTTGACGGTCCCTTGGAAACCTTCTGTCATATGAACTCTGCTGTGTGGTACCCTGTGAAGCAAGGCATCACCAGCTGAACTAGCAGCTCTAATGTTAGATTGTGTGAGAGCTAGGTCTATGACAGAGCGTGCTGGCTTTCAGTATTTCCTCAGCATTTTGCTAGTGCATACTATGCACCGAGGCAATAAATCTCAAAAAATTATTAATTTCTGAGGAGGAAGAGGCCAAACAGATTGCTAGACCACAGCACATTTCAGGATAGGAGAAAAGAAATACATCAGCTGCAATAGGAAGTGTCTTGCACCACATGTGCATTTTTAAAGCTTGGCTGGTTTTGCTTCTTTCATATAGCATTTCTTTTCACTCCTTTGCTTCTTTCATATAGCGAAGAGACTCTGTGAGAATGTCTACATCTAATGCTGGGATTTTGTGAGGACGTAACCCAGAGAGTGCTGGCTGCAGCCATTCTCCTGGATGCTCGCACCTTTGTTGGCTGAACAGGGACAAAAAAAAAAAAAAAAGCCTGGTTTCCAAAGCCCGAGGAACCAAGGAAACACGGAGGACACAACTTAGTGCTGCTGCTTCTCTTGCTGCAAGACTTTACCCCCTTAATCTCACAACGACTCTGCATGAGACAGTTGGGCTTGATGTACTGATGGCCCTGAATGGATCTTAGCTTCCAGAAACCCCTCAGTGTTGCTGCTCTCCTAGGGTAATGCAGAAAGATACAGAAAGCACTGTCCTGTGGTGCTGAGGGTGGTGGTTCCTGGGAAAGGATCTGCCACAAAGCTCTGGGCCACCTGGTCCCAGCCGAGTGGTGAAGAGCACCCTGGGTGATTGCACCTATTTCCAGAACATGCTTCTTTGTCCAGGGAAACAGAGAGGGAGAGGCCACGTAAACCATAGAACAAAAGGGGCAGCCCAAGAGAGCTGCAGCAGCATGGGTAGCCAGGACTCATGGAAACCTGAGGCCGTGAAGCAGTGTGTGAGCTGGAAATGGGTTCGTAGAAGAGCTTGGTGGTGGCATCTTCAGGGACAGGAGACTGGGGAAGTGTGAGCGAGCCAGTCTTAGGGTTACGGCTCAAAACAAGGAGCTTCAAAGGAATTCCCTCCCATACCTAAAGACCCTTCCTGACCTAGCCAGGGACAGGAATAAGTTTATTCCATCCAGTTCCAGCAAGACCCTCTTAACTTCAGTGCTCTGTGCGCTGTCCATATCGAGGCGCTTCACATCGTAGATGGCATTGAGAGAGTAGAACACAGAGCAGGGTAGCAGGAAAGTTTGGAGGAGAAGGCAAAACACTGACATCTGGCTGGTTCAGGAGCTTGTCAGATCTAGAGGGTCTGTTGGTGGGGATCAACAGCAGGATTGTTGCAGCTGGGTCAGTACAAGGTAATAAGTAGAGAGATTTCAAGGCAAAAGTGATACAGAGTTGGAGACCAGCTGGGTAGCTAGGAAAAAAGAACAGAGCACATTTTCGCTCTCTGATTACTTTCACAAAAAGCAGTAAAGTCCCGGTTGAACACAGGTGTGGTGGGCTGACCTGGGGCTACAGTCAGACCCCCTGACAGACGGTCTCTGATTCACCTCCTCAGGGGGAGGAAAATGGTGGAAAAGCTCATGGGTTGAGACAAAGACAGGAAAAACACCCATCAGTCACTGTCCTGGGTAGAAAAGACTCCGCCTGGGGAAAATGAATTTAGTTTATTTCCAATTTATACAGATTTGGAGAATGAAAAGAAAAAAAAAGATAAGGTAACACAGTCTTCCCTCCCTTCCTTTCCCTGGCTCAGCTTCACCCTGTGACTCACATCCTTCTCCCCCCAGGTGGTACAGGAGATGGCAGCTGCAGTCAGTCCATAATGGTTCCTCTGCTACTCCTTCCTTCTCACAGAATCGTAGAATAGTTTGTGTTGGAAGGGACCTTTATGGGTCATCTAATTCAAGTCCCTGTGATGACTGGGGAAATCTTCAACTAGATCAACCACATCTCTCAGCTTGGTGTCATCTGCAAACTTGCTGAGGGTGCACCCGATCCCGCTACCCATGTCGTTGATGAAGATATTACATAGCGTTGGTCCCAGTATAGACTCTTGATGGACACCACTCATTACTGGTTTCCACTTGGACATTGTGCTGTTGACCACTACCCTCTGGATGTGACCAGCCAGCCAGTTCCTCATCCACGTGTCAAATACATCTCTCTCCAATTTAGAGAGAATATTTTGTCAAAGGCCTTACGGAAGTCCATACAGATGACATCAGTATTTCTTTCCTTGTCCACTTGTGTAGTCACTCCATCACAGAGGGACACCCGGTTGAGCAGGCAAGACTTTCCTTTGGTGAAACTATGCTGACTGTCTTGAATCAACTCCCTGTCCTCCATGTACCTTAGCATAGTTCTAGGAAGATCCATTCCATGATCTTTCTGGGCACAGAGTTGATGCTGACAGGTCAGTAGACCTGAGAGTTCTAATTTCTACCTTTTTAAAAAACGGGTGCAATATTTCCCTTTTTCTAGCCACCAACCATTTTGCCTGGCTGCCACGACTTCTCAAATATGGCTGAGAGTGGCCTGGCAAGTACATCAGCCAATTCTCTCAGGACTCCGGGACGCATCTCATCATGTTCCATAGACTTATGTATGTTCAGGTCATTCAGGTGGTCGTGAACCTGATCTTCACTTACAGTGGGAGGGACTTTGCTCCTCCAGTCCCTGTCTTGCATTCCGTCCACTCAAGAGGCGTGGAAGGAGAAATTGCCAGTGAAGAGTCAGGCAAAAGGGTTGTTGAGTACCTTAACCTCCTTGACCGTTGTTAGCAGTTTGCCAGTTGTGTTCATTGGAGAGGGATACGCTTTCTCCGACCTTCCTTTTCTGGCTGACATACCTATAGAAGCCCTTCTTGTTATTCTTTTTGTCCCTTGCCAAGTTCAGCTTCAGCTACCCCCATCCTTACGCAACTGAGCAACATCCCTATACACTTTTCCCAGGATACCCATCCCTGCTTCTAAGCCTGTGCATTTCTTTCTTGCCCTATAGTGACCAGCAGGTCTCAACTCATCCATGCCAGTTGCCTGCCTTCCTTTCCTGATTTCTTACACCTGGGGATCAAGAGCTCTTGTGCTCTGTGGAAAGTGTCCTTAAAGATCCGCAGCTCTGTTCTGCTCCCTTGTCCCTGAGCTCAGTTTTCCAGGGGGTCCTGTTGACTAACTCCTTGAAGAGATGGAAGTTGGCTTTCCTAAAATTCAGAGTCCTGCCTTTACACTTTGCCTGACTTACCTCCCTCAGGACTGTGGACTCCACCAGTGTATGATCACTGCAGCCCAGGCTGCCTCCAATCTTGACATAGTGATGGGCTTGCTTGTGTTGGTGACCATCAGGTCCAATATCACACCTCCTCTTCTGGTAGAGCTGTCTATTACCTGACGGAAAAGTTATCCTCTATGTACTCCAGGAGTCTCCTGGATCACCTATAGCTCACCATGCTACTTTTCCAGCAGGTGCTGGGCTGATCGAAGTCACTCAGCAGGACAAGAGCCTGAGAGTGCAGTGCATCCCGTAGCTGGGATAAGAAAGCTTCATCAATTGCCTCCCCCTGATTGGATGGCCTGTAGTAAACACCAACCACAAAGTTCCCTTTGTTGCCTCGGTGTCTGATTCTTACCCATAAGCTTTCAACCTATTTGTGGCTATTCTTCAGAAACAGCTCTTCACACTCTATCCATCTCTTGATATAGAGGGCAACCCCTCCACTCTCCCTTCTGAACAGCCTGTAGCCATTGATAACCTCACTCCCATCATGGGATTTGTCCTACCAAGTTTCAGTAGTGGCTACTAGATAGTTACTAGGGTCCCTCTCCTTCTTCCAACATGGCTGCCTGCAACTCGAAGGATAGAGGCAAAAATAACCTGTGATCCAGATTCCTTTAAGAACCATATCGAGGTCTCTTCTGATCTCCCTTGGACTAGGTGTTGCAGCTGCCTTGCCACGCACATGGAAGAGCAATAATGGGTAACAGTCCAAGGCCAGTATCAGGGCAGGAAGTTTCCTAGTGATGTCCTTAACTCAGGCCCCAAGGAGGCAGCAGAATTCCCTAAGAGAAGGATCCGTCCAACATATTATAGACCCTTTGTTCCCCTCAGAGGAGAGTCACCCACAACTATAAACTGTCTTTCCTTCCTTGTGGAGAAGGCTGTGATACGAGGGTTATGCCTTTCTGTCCTTGGCAACACCTCTGGTGTAGATGGACAATCATCCACATACACAGTTGGCTGGCCTTCCAAATCCAGAGCCTCATACATGTTGTTGCACAGAGGCACTTGGGAAGGCAAGGTGGGCAAGGAGGGGCCCATCTGCCACCCCAAGCATGGACTTGCGTCCGTTCACTCCTTTCTTTGAATTTACTTTCTGCCTGGTGAGGGGAAGACACAGGATCCCCTTGATCTTGGTAGTTTTGTTGTTGTTGTTGTTGTTGTTGTTGGTTGGTTGGTAATGTGTTTGTTTGTTTGTTTGTTTGTTTGTTTGTTTGTTTGTTTTCTGGTGGATGTTCCTGTTTTTGTCTCAGGGAAGGCAGAGCACGGTTCCAGCAGTCTTATCTTTCTGTCAGGTTCCCTGATGTTCCTTAACTTGTCCACTTCCTCTTGAAGCTCTGCCACCAAGCTGAGCAGATCGTCTGCTCGGTCACATCTCATACCACTATTCTTGTCACTGCCATCAGATACTGATGAAAGGCTCTGGTGCGCCTGGCAGCCTGAGACCTAGATGGGTGCATGTTTTTGTGGGAGCTATCTCTGGGTAATTCCCTGCTCCAGCACCGTCTCCTGCCCACAGACTGTGGGGAAATACATGCACATGCTCCTACAGCACCTCCTCCCACCCTTCTCTGGGTGTTTGCCGGGCCTTTTCTCACAAATTTTTCTTTATTTCTTACTGCCAGGACCCATTTCCCCAGAGGCACCCCCAGTGTTGCTGACAGGACGGGCTGCACCCTGTTGGGGAGGGCTGCTGCATAACCAGGCAGGGGCAGCCCCAGCCTCTCCTCACAGAGGCCCTGCTGAGAATGCTGAGGAGGGATGGGCACCAATGGGCACTGATGCTGACCAGAACCTGTTGCTGCCACTTGGGTGTCCCCCCACAGCCCTGGGGAGAGAGTAGGTCGAGGCAGGTGTCGGCAAGACGATCCTGTGGGGCCAGCGCAGCCAGCACGGTGGCCTTGCCCTGGCGATGCCAGGACATGAGCAAGCAATTGGTTTTGAGCTCAGCCTTCACTTCTGATGCTGAATAATGAGCAGCGATTTCTCATCTCACCACCTCAAGGTCCAATGTGCTTTGTGGGTGACTCATCTGTGGGTGTGATGGGAGCACCCTGGGGTGGGCTTGGGCAAGTGAAACAAGGATGTTTTCACAAAATCACAGGATGTCTGCGGTTGGAAGGGCCCTCTGGAGATCACCTAATCCAACCCACCTGCTAAAGCAGCTTCACCAGAGCAGATCACACAGGAAGGTGTCCAGGCGGGTTTGAATGTCTCCAGAGAAGGAGACTCCGCAACCTCTCTGGGCAGCCTGTTCCAGGGCTCTGTCACCCTCAAAGTAAAGAAGTTTCTCCTCGTATTCAGGCAGACCCTCCTATGCTTCAGTCTGTGCCTGTTGCCTCTCATGCTGTCATTGGGCACCACTGAAAATAGTGTGGTCCCATCCTCTTGACACCCGCCCTTGAGATATTTGTCAGCATTGATAAGATCCCCTCTCAGCTTGTCTTCTCCAGGCTGAACAGACCCAGGTCTCTCAGTCTCTCCTCGTAAGAAAGATGCTTCAGACCCCTCATCGTCTTTGTACCCCACTGCTGCACTAAAGATCTACCACTTGATCTGGAGGGAGGGAGGAGCAAGGCACACCTGAGAAGGTTTTGGAGGTGATTGTGGGAGCAGGGCTGCAGGGGTCTGAGGCAGACAGCAAAAAGGCTGGACCAAGGCACCCAGGAGACCCTATCAAGCCTGGACACGCCACCTGTGGGCAGATGGGCCAGGAGCAGCCCTGTGGCTGGTGGGATGCTTTCTTTCCAAAGAGGAAGCTTCTTGCACCACATATGATTTTGTTACTGGCTGTTTCATTTCTGTGTCTGCACCTCTCCTGTGCTGGGCTGCACAGAGACCTTTCCCAGGCAGCTCGAACTGAGTCCTGCCTGGGGACTTTATTGCAGCATGGTCCTGCAAGGGCTGGCTCTGGCCTTTCTCCTGCTCCTTACTCCTCTGCTGCTTGCATGGGGACAGAACGACCATGGTCTCAGGGACTCTGGTGGAGCCATGGAAGCAGGTAAGAATGAAATGCACCTCTCTCTTACAGAAAAGGTTTTGCTATTCTTTCCCCGCACATTTGCTGTGCAGCTTTAGCCCATGCAGCCCACAGTGGCTGTGTTGGGGAGGGCTGAACCTGGAGTGTGTATCAGTCCTGAGACATGTGGGCATCCTTTGGCTTGTGTTGGGGTGAAGCTCTGTTTGGGGATGAAGGGCAACTAACCTCAATGTGCTGGGAAAACCTCCATGAACACAGGAGCTGCAATGTTCCTCCAGGGTGCAGGAGGCAGCCTTTTCTTGTTCCATGGTGAGCAGATGAAGTCAGGGTATGTGGCCTTCCTGCAGTGATCTGGGCAGCATCCGTCTTGCAAAGGAAGATGGTAATGGTGTTCAGCAAAGACATGAGGAGCTGAGAGGTGAATCCCTGTGTCAGCTGGGGCTCCTGCTATCTCCTGTAGTCCCTGGGGTTGGAGGAGCTGTAGTTTGGTGGGATTGTTCTTTAACAGCCCTATTCTTTCTCCATGCCAGGTGAGGGGCCACCTCCTGGGTCTCTGCTGGGGTCTTCCTATGGAGAATGTGGGTTTTCCTATAGAGACTGTGTACTGTGCCCTGGGGTTGACAGTGCCTGTTGAGGTCCCCATGGGGCACAGCAGGAGCAGCTGCTCTTTGCACCGTGAGCTAGGGGGCCTCAGGTGTGAGTCATTGCCTCTGCAGGAAAATGGGAGCAGAAGTGGCTTGCCAAATCATTGGATGGGTCATGAGTCATGCTAACCATCGCTGGTGGCTGGAGGGATGCTACCCTTCCAGCAATGGGCAGCCTTCTGCTATCCAGGGCAGGATGGACCCCGTTTCTCTCACTCAGCAGCATCTCCTGCCCCTTCCTCTTGTCATGACTCTCTCTTTCTTGGCCTGGGGAGTCCCAGCTGGAGGAGGCTGTGATGGATGCAGTAGAGGTGTTTGCTTTAAACAGTTGGAGGAGATTTCTTGTATCTGTGTCTGAGGAAGAGCTGTGAGGCACCAAATTGAGATTCTGACCAGTATCTTCGACTGTGCTGCTGGTGTCTGTAGCACTGAAGGAGGACTTTGGGGTCTGGATTATGGGTAGCCCAATAGAGCTGCAAGCAGGGGCAGAGCTTACTTCCACCTGCACCAAGAGGAAAGGTCTGATGCTAAGACAAACCCCTGCAAGGAGGACTTTAGCTGCAGTCAGTGCTCTTCAAGTGTCATCAAAGAATCATCTCTCCTTTAGATGTGTGCTTTTTTCACTCTCTCTTTATGTCCTGTGTCCTTGCTGCTGAAGGATTGCCATCAAAGTCTAAATGACTCACATGCATTTTCTAGACCAGACCTAGACAACAAAGACTTGTGTTACTTGCTGACACTGCCCGTGGCCCAGTTCTGCTCGCCTTCTGCTCCCCACTGAGGTCTGCACGAGGCAGCCTTGTGCTGATACTTGCTATGTCCCCTCTTGTGCCTTGGCCTTGCCAGCTGTTTCCTCATGGGCTCTTGTTGATTTCTACTCCCTTAGGAGTGCAACCTGCTTGTTGCTGTGTCCTCTTGCATTGTAGGTCATTGTCAGCTCCTGACTGAGCTATACTGTGCTCTTACTGCATCCTCTGTCCTCATTCTGTGTAAAGGGGGTTCTGCACGTCCTTTGAGGCTGTAGAGCATCTCAGAGACAGCCAACCTTTGGGATCTGTTTCCTCACAAATACCAGTAGGAAAAAAATTTCCACCTCACTGGTGGAAATCTGTTCTTTGCAGTGTATTTTATTTTCTGTCATTGGAGACATTTTTTCCCTGCTGGATGGTGTCTCTGGTCAAATGCCTGGTGCTGGGCAGGTAGCCCCAACACAGCTGGGTAGGGAAGGATCCTGGATATCACCCTGGGGCAGGACTGTGAGAGTGTGTGAGCTCCTTCAGGGGCATTTAATGATGGGATGGAGGAAGATGTGTGGTGGGGATGCCTAAATAGGCACAGACTGAGTCAAGGGTTTCAGGTCTGTCAAGGCTTTAGGCTGTCGCATGAGGTGCATAATCTGAGGGTACTGAGAGGGATCCAGCTGTGGGAGAAGTTGTTTCCTATCTGGACAACATACATGGTCTCAAAGGATGAGGGTGGTGGTCACTGTCCTTTGTGGTGGAGAGCCAGCGTGAAGGGTAGAGAAGATGGTTTAAAAACTGGCTACCAGATAAGGGAAGTTGGTGATGCCCATGTTCCCGTGTAAGAGAGTGCAACCACAGGAGCATTGGTGGCACAAAGTAGGCAGTTGTAGAGATGCATGTAACTGAACAGAGGTGTTCCATCCTAATTGAGGGGATGCCATCTCCTACCCCTATGTCTTCTCATGACTTCTTTTGCACTGGATGAACAATTCTGTGTGACACGTCTACCAGGACAGGAGAAGGCAGGCTTGTTTTGGTGAAGTGCACAGAAAAGGCTGGGTGCATAGAGCAGGGTGTGAGCTTTGTGGCCAGCATGTTGGTACTGGCAGGTCCCTTGTGGGACCAAGCCAGGAGAGTGTGCAATAGGACTCTGTGGGGCTGGTGCACTCCCACAGCCCCTGTCTTTATCTGAGAAAGTGCAGAAAAGAGCAGCATCCTCCAGATGGCTGGATCCCTCTGGCTGGGATCCCTCCACCCATGTGGATTACTCTAGGTAACCCTCCTGCACTGCACCTGAGGCTGCAAGGAGGGTTAATGCACCTGGGATCTGGGGCCTTATTCTGGGAGGTGCTCACCTCTGCCATCCCTCTGAGTGAGTGGGACCAGCACCCCCCTGGATGAGACCTCCTCATCCCCGAGGATGCTGCTGGTGTCCAGTGATCCTCAGGGCTTTCCCTCATGGCCTTTGCACACAGGAGTATGTAAAGCTCCCTCCAAGTGGGACCCCAAGCTGCAGTTTACCCCAAACCAGAGCAACTATGCCGTGAACGATTTGGTGCAGCTGAGCTGTACTGGAAAGTATGTGCCATCGGTCCCCCAGATCAGATGCATTTCCAGCGGGATGCAGACCTTGTGGAATGATACTGCCACCTGTGAGGGTAAGCACAGCCCCACATCACCCTGGTGTGTCATCCTGGGATGTCATCCTGGGGTCCTCAGCTGACATCAGACCCTCCGTGACATGGTCATGTCTCAGCCCCTCCTGGATGACAGTCCAGGAACCAGGGACCTGGATGCCTCAGCTTTCCCCCTGTTCTGACAGTGCCAGGGCACCTTTTATCTCAGCACCTTGTCTCACTGCCTGTCCCTGCAGCAGCCGGGGCAGCAGCGTGTGGACACTCATCCTTGGCACAACTGAGAGCAACACTCAGTCAGCGACAAGCGAGCGAGGAGCACAGTGGCAGTTATGGTAAGTTCCGCTGCAGAGCACGGATCAAGGAGAAGAGAGGGGCAAACCTGGCACCAGGCGAATCCATGGACAGGCAGAGAGACCGCCCAGAAACCAACTCATCTTGCAAGAGAGGCTGATGCAGCAGGGGCATTGCCAGGATATTTAAATGATCCCGAGGAAGCGCAGGCGACCAGGAGTGCAGACAAAGAGGTGCAGTGAACAGGGCCAGCAGACAGGGGTGAGGCAGTTAGGGGTGACAGTTTGAACAGAAGGGTGGGCGGCAAGGGCAAGCAGGGAGGACCCTGCCGCTTCGAACATACGCTACAACCCTTTAACAAAGACCGAAATACAGCAGGAGGCATGGTATCCACCCGGAGAAGAGCGGTGCCTTCAGCATCCCTCATGGTCCCTCTGACTACAAGAACTGATGCAGCCACCCAAACTGAGCTTGGGAGGGAAGATACAGCTGTTCAAGTCCCAGGCTGCAGAGTGTACCTGAGTTTCTGCTTGGGGACTGATGGCTGTGGGGAGCTCACCTGTGGGTGATGTGCCCAAGTAAAGGAGCTGCTCAGCCTGGTGACGGAGCTTCGAGAGGACGGGTCCAGGCTGAGGAGCATCAGAGAGTCAGAACAGGAGATTGACTGGTGGACTTGCAGTCTACCATCCCTGCTGGAGGAGCAGAAACCAACCATGGCATCATATACAAAGAACCCGCTACCCTCTTGCCACCAGGGTGTAAAGGGTGAGCCAGAAGATGGGGAAGAATGGAAACGGGTTAGTGCTCAGGACAGCAGGCAAACACACCCTCAGCCCACCCCACCTCCCCAGATGCCTGTATACAACAGTTACTAGGCCCTGGAATTGGATGGGCAAGCAGCTACTGCTGCTACTGAAGACCCTTCTGGGAAGGAGGGGTCCTCTTGACAACCCGCGCCCCACATGAAACCCAGCAAACCTGTTAAAACTACACATGTAAAGAGAAAAAGAAGGGTAATTGTCACGGGAGACTCCCTTCTTAAGGGAACAGAGGGCCCAATATCCCACCCTGACCCAACCCACAGGGAAGTCTGCTGCCTCCCTGGGGCCAGCATAAGAGATGTGGCTCAACAACTCCTCAGGATGGTAAGGTCCTCTGATTATTACCTGCTATTGGTTTTTAGTGTTGGCAGGGAAGAGATAGGCAAAAGTAGTATGAAGCAAATCAAAAAGGATTTCAGAGCTTTGGGGAGGCTGGTCAATGGCCCAGGTGCTCAAGTGATTTTTTTCCTCCACTCTTTCATTTGCAGGCAGGAATATAGAATGGAACAGGCAGGCCAGCAAATCAACACATGACTAAGTGACTGGTATCATGGATGGAACTTTAGGTTTTTTGACCGTGGGAATGTCATTTCTTCACCAGGTCTCCTAGCACCTGATAGAATGCATCTCTCGCAGAAGGGGAAAAGGGTGTTTGCTCAAGGGCTAGCAAGGCTGATTGACAGGGCTTTAGATAAGATTGGAAGAGGGAAGGGGGCGGTAGCAGACAGGTCAGCAATGAGCAGTGGGATTCCACGACAAAGCTTGAGGAGGTGCTTGTCAGCGAGATTCCTCAGACTGCACCATGAAGTGAAGGGCACAATCAACCACAGTTGAGTTCCTTCTACACTAATGCGTGCAGCATGAGGAACAAGCAAGATGAACTAGAAGCCTTGGCTCGGTCCGAGCGATAGGGTATAATTGGCATTAGCAAAACCTGGTGGGATGAATCCTGTGACTGCTGTGCCAGGTTGGATGGCCACAGGCTATTCAGAAGGGATAGGCAGGGTAGGAGAGGTGGGGGGCTGGCACTGTATGTGATGGAGGGTCTGGGGTGCATGGAACCAGCGTTCGGTGATGGCAAAGCTGAAAGCCTCTGAGTGAGAATTGAGAAACAGACAAATAAATCAGATGCCGTTGTGGGTGTCTGCTACAGGCCACCCAGCCAGGATGATGACACTGATGAGTTATTCTTTAAGGAACTAAATGAAACCTCCAAATCATCTGCCCTAGTCCTTATGGGGGACTTCAACTTGCCAGATGTCAATGGGGAATATCACACACCTGGCACCAACAGGTCCAGAAGATTCCTGAAGCATCTGGACAATAACTTGGTGCAGGTACTAAGGCATCCAACTAGGAAAGGTGCCTTTCTAGATTTGATTCTCACTAACAGAGAGGGTCTTGTGCGAGATGTGGTGACCGGTGGCTCCCTTGACCACAGCGACCATGAAGAAGTCAGGCTTAAAATCTTTGCTAATGGGAGGAAAACTGCCAGCAAGACCTTAGCAGTAAATATGAGGAGAGCAGAATTCAGGCTGCTCAGGTGAATACTTAGTAAGATTCCCTGGGAAGAAGCTTTTGAAGGTTTTGGTGTCCATCAGTGTTGGTTGCTTTTTAAGTGTCACCTACTAAGAACACAGGACCAAGTCATTCCAAAATGCCAAAAATCTAGAAGGTGAGAAAAAAAACAGCTTGGTTGAGCAGGGATCTTCTTGAAATACAGCAAAAAAAGAAATTACGTGGTCAGTGGAAGCAAGGTCAGGCATTATGGGAGGACTACAGAGATATTGTTCACCATTGTAGAGAAGAAATTCATGCTGCCAGAGCTCAATTAGAATTGAAGCTGGCCAATGCTGTGAAAGACGACAAAAAGGCTTTTTAAAATATGTTAGTGGCAAAAAGCAAACTAGAAGTAACATTGGCCCACTAATTGATGAGCATGGTCACCTTATTAACAGGAACACAGACAAAACTGAGACGTTTAATGCTTTCTTCACCTTGGTCTTCAACACTGATGATGGACTTGGGGGCCACCATAACCCTGGGCTGGAAAACCGTGGCTGTGAGAATGATAAACTCCCAGTCAGTCTGGAACTTGTACAGGATCTGCTACTCCAGCTGGATCCCTACAAGTCACTGGGGCCTGATGGGATTCACCCAAGGGTGCTTAAAGAGCTGGCTGACATCATAGTGAGACCTCTCTCCCTGATTTTTCAATGTTCTTGGGAATCTGGAGAGGTCCCAGTTCACTGAAAGCTGGCAAACGTTGTCCCAGTCTACAAGAAGGGCAACAGGGATGACCCTGGCAACTACAGCCTGGTGAGCCCCATTTCTGTTCCTGGCAAAATCATGGAGAAGATTGTTCTGGGAGTTACTGAAAAGCATCTGAATGACAATGCAGTCATCGGTCCCAGCCAGCACGAGTTCACGAGGGGAAAGTCTTGCCTGACAAACTTAATTTCGTTCTATGATAAGGTTACCTACCTAGTTGACCAAGGGAAGCCTGTCAATGTGATCTTTTTAGATTTCAGTAAAGCCTTTGATACTGT